>NCSK02000110.1:0-101637 GCA_002276475.2 Chlorociboria aeruginascens | reverse complement strand
TGTTAAATTATGTTGTTTTGGGGTTAAGATAAGTTTTCTTGTGTAGGTTGGGAGAGGGGGAAGTAAGTAAGTGGTATGAAGAGGAAGGACGGGACAGGAGGAGGCCTACCTTCTTATACTCACCAGCTTGCTCCAGATGTGTGAGGCAGTGGCTACTGTGTGTGTACTCAGCTGCACAAGGGAGGGATGGGGAAGGCGAGACAAGCACCAATACCCTGCACCAACACAAGCATCAAATGACAAGCAGGCTTCTACCACCAGGATACTTGGTTGTTGCGCCATTACGATAGCAGACTCTGGGATCGGATTAGGCGTCATCGCTCCATGTAGCGGACGGTACAGTGACAGAAGTTGAAGTGCCCTACGTAGTCTAGGGCCGAGCCTTGATCCGCGGGGTCGGAGTCGTAATGGAGGGGCTACTGTATCTCTTTCTGGGAAAGAATACCGCACTTCGTCACCACCCTGGGCATATTGAAACCTGTATGGGTATGGGGCTTCCTTCGAGGTTGGAAAGCTCTGTAGAGAGACCCAATTTGGAGAGAGATATTTTTAATCGAGCACAGCCCTCGAAGCAATGAGCTATCTGTACTTCGTACAAGGTACAAGTACATGTGCTGCATGAAGATGAGGTACAGGAGTTGTACTTGGACAGTACAGGACCTGTATTCTCCGGCACATGGCCAGGGTAGAACAAGCCATGCAACGCAGGACCCGTGCCGAAGCTGTGCTCGTGTCTGTGCCCTGGGCTTATCGCTGAAGACGGGCCTGTGGTTGTGAGACGCTGGTTTAAGGCCAGCTAGGAGAGATGGCTTCATCAGCTCAGGCCTAGAGCGAAACAGACATACATACTACCATACTCTACCAGTCCAACCTATCTTGCTCGGCATATGGAGATGGATGTGCGGATAGGCATGCGACCGGAGGACGTGAAGCCGGTGATCCAGATCCAGTGCAATATGCTCTGTCCATAGGTTTGACGTCATTATATTGTACGTATTAAGAAACCGCTTCAACCCAATCTGAGTAGAAGACGACGAGTGGAGTACGTCGGGATACGGGATACGCCTGGGGAGGTGGCTCTGGTGCTTTGGCCGGGACATCATCAACGTCCCAGAGAAAGGCCATAGGGCCAGAAGAGGCAGGTGGCGACTCGTAAGCCTGATATCATTCTTGTTATCCTATCAAGCGTCTTGACTTCCTCCCTCCCCCCTCTCTCCCGGCCATCGAATTTCATGCATCAAACGGGAACGGAGGCGCAAGGATCCCGATCAAGCTTCTGATTGCCGCTTCAGCCACGGGCTCATCCCACAAACAAGGAGGACAATATTGATATTCTGGGAAACTCCATATAAAGTCGCGAGGTGGCCTACAGATCATCGTTTCTCCCATTAATATTGTACCGCCGATCTTATCGGGACATCAAGAATCGCAACGTAGACGTCTGGCATAACTTTCTATTTCAAGACTCGTTCCTTGCGGCGGATGACGTTTTGTTTGATGTTGATGCAACCATGCAACCATGCAACCCCCACGGTGTTGGTCTGCGATGTGGATAGCGCTCCGAAACATGCATGCTGCGTGGTCGTAACGGATGACCGCTTGGCAAGGAACGACTGTTGCATTCTCCAGCTTGGCTGTGCGTTGCATGCGCGTGATCTGGAGATGGGAGTTCTGAGGCTGCCATTGAATCCTGACCTCCTAAATCCATCTTTCTCTGCAGACTTCAGCTGTTCTCTATGTCGCAGACAGCTGAGTTGAGGGAGGGGGATCCGATCTCGAGAATACTCGCGGATGGAAAGTTCCACTCTCTCAGTTCGATCAGGAGGTTTTGCCATCAACCGTCATCTTTCGATAGGAAGTTTAGATTGGCCATTGGAACAATGAAATGGAATCTTTTGGCTGCGGGTTCCTTCAGTAAGGACGGTCTCCCTCCTAAGGGTGCTGCAAAGGATGCAAACCATTGGGGATGGCTTGCAATCTTGCCCTCAAGCGTTCCTAGTGCCATGGCCTCTTGAAGGAGGGTGTCGTTCAATTAGAAGTGTAGAGCTGAAAACCTGCCGGCCGTGCCGACCCGTTACACAACTCGGATGTACCCCAACCAGTTGAGCCAATCTGAGATGTGATAATAGAGATGTGCAACAATGGTCTATCAAGGCTTACCGGCTGAATTGATTGGAGATGTCTTGACTTTTGAGTTCACACTCGGGCAGGTATCTTTCAGTTCTGACTCTGACTCTTCGTAACTACGTAAACGGATTCTTCTTACTCAGTCAGCCCTGATGACGAAAACTAGTACAAGCTGTCCTACTCACTTGCACCCTTCAAGTGAATTGAAAATACTCATTGAATTTCTCCTGCCTTGTCAGAAAATATCTCAATCAAAACACTTGCTTGAATACAACAATCCACCGTTATCTCCCTGAGTGCTACTTGCCAACACCGTAAGTGAGCTTGATCCCATATATTACTACAAGGTGCAGCGTTGACAGTTGACCTTTCCGTCTAGAATACAATGCTTCTAGGTAAACATCTCCTGCCTAGGGATCATTGCAATAGAGTTCCGTCAGCCTTCCTCGCAATTGGTGGCATATAAGTCTTGGTGGGAGAGGAGAAAGCGTGTTGCAGGGAAGAGGTGAAAGCCAACCCGACTCACGTGAATCGAATTCACGTTCATCAAGGCTAAAAAGATCACCTACTCGCCCCTCGAAGGAGGACATAGCAACTTACTTCAGACATTTAATTTATACCCTGCAGAGTCCAGCCTGCGCCGGATCTCCAAGCCCCAAAGCCCCCTATCCCCCGATGCCCACAATACACCAACCAAACCAGTCATTAGTATGACCATACCAATCAATAATGGTCTATACTACATGGGGCCAATCTAGAGTTCTACGATACATGTGTAGGTTTTAGAAGAGGCGAGTAGGTGTTTGATAGGGTGTTTTTTTTCCCTAGCTAGGGGTATATGTATATATATAAAGTTCTGCTAAGCCTTCAATTTAAACAATTCACCAAATTTTTTATACCATTCATCGAGCAAAATTATAACTAATTGACCACCTTACTCCCCTCACTCCCTGATTACCCCACTATCTCAAACCGAGAGATCAACTTACTTCCTTCACTTCCCCCAAATTCTAAACTTAAATCCAAATTCAAAAAAACACGCATTCACGATATAATAATATTCAGAAGAACGAATATTAATTATAGAGAAATAAATATCCAAAAATCCACACATGTTCATATTTTACGTAGATACTACCCACACCACTCATACCGTCTATAGATAGTGATTCGTTACTACCTGGTCATGTGCCTGACTTATTATTGACAGACATAAGGGATAGATTAGATTGGTAAACGGGGTTGGTGGGTCTTAGTTCTCATAATTTGATTTTTGGGTAATAGGGGCTGAGGTTGTAAGCGAAAGGAGGTGTTTGGTTCAGTGAAGTGTTATTTAGGGATATATGGGCTTCGAAAAATGAGGACTGTCGCTTTAGAGAGAGCTTGGAAGTGAATAGGGAAGAGGCAGAGAGAAAGATGGGATGATGATGCTGAACTACTGGTCTGGGCAAGGAAGAAGAGAAGAGGAATTGTCTGATATTATTTTCGGAAGAAATCATACTCTCAACGCTTTGTATTACTACTGCTGAGACCAAGGTCGTGGAAGCTTCCCAAGATAGCTACCTCAACCCTATACTGTTGTCAATCTTCCGAGGGTCAATTATGCTTTATTTAATTGGATCTTCCCCCAGACTAAACCTCGAACGCCATTACTGAGCCAGCATTCCTCTCCATCAACCAATTCGTTAAACTTCACTACACCCTCAACACACAATCTAATAGAATCAGTATCTAGTATTCAAATCATGGAAGATCACTCACCCCTTCTCTAGCAACCACCTCCTAACAGTTCCAGTCTGTCCACCACAATCCACACTTGGCGTGACCCACTGTCCTCCTCTCCAGAAATAGCAGTTCGTCAAACTGCCCTCCATAATCTCTCCATCCTTCTCACTGACAAGAAGAACCTCTCGCTTTTCCTTAAAGTCCTTGATATCTACTCCTTTGCGAGCTATATCGTAGACATAACGTTCTGTGGTCTTGTATTTTGTAAATGACGTAGGTATGGTCCTCATTCGGTCGGGAATGACAATCCATGCTTCGCTTTTCACAGGGTCACCTGCTACTGTGTCGTTAGATCCTAAAGTGAGTGCTCCGCCTGTTAGTGGGGAACCTTTTATGGAGGATGCGGAGGCTGGAGGCGGTATACGAGTTGGAAAGAGGTTGGCGAGGTCAACTGGTGAGGTCGGGGATGTTTCAATCGTAATCGTTCCATGATAATGTACGATAAGCTTGATTCTCATAGGGGTTTGAGAGGAAGTATCAAGTTTACTGAGGATAGTAGCTTGGAGGTTAATTAAGGCTAGGTCTCCCTGAAAAGCGGTTGTAACAGCACCCCAGCCAAAATGCTGGCCTGCTTGAACTATGCGGTCGCGATGATACGCTAACATGTATAATGCGCTAGCAGCTGGTGGGGTCGACATCTCGGAATTTTGACCGATGAGTATGAGGCGGGGGTCGTAGCAGAGGGTGGTAAAGAGATTGAAAGGTGGTGGTGGTTTCACCATGACTGATCGGGCACCTGGGGAGACGTTAGCGGTGGATGGAATTCGATTGTAAAGAGCATAGGACCTGGAGTTTTGCGATCGCGTTGCTCATGTGTGATTTCGGATAAGTGAGCCCTCAAACTCGGGAAGCTTCGTTCAATTATATCCTGAGAGAGACATTAAAAGCTACGTGAGAATTTTTAAAAGAAGAGCGATCTTTCTCAAAGCATGCGTTGCGACGTAGGTAGAGGTGATAAAGAACTGAATGTTGTAGATAGCTTTCAGGTGCTTAAGATTTGTTTATATAGGAATTAGCCCCGGTTTCCTTCTTGAGTGGCTGCCAGCCAGGGAAAGAAGTATTTGGAAGGGAAAGGTACATTGTACCAACCTCTTTGCATTTGTATCAGTGTCGATTTACAGGGATTGAAGGACAAAGAGGCGTGAAAAACATATAACTTTGTTTCAACATATGGTATCCGCATCAAATGATATAAGATATCGGTTTTTCTTCAGTCAACACTCGTTGTATCAAATTGAAGAGAGCAAGCAAGGGCAAAGCCCTGCTCAAGAATTCAATTTTTATATTCCACAGTTGAATCTTGAAGTGTCGGCCACTTGAGCTGCCATAGAATTCGAGGCTTAAGTTTACCTGCTGATCGAAGAGGATTTTATCCACCAAGTAAATGGACTAAAGGCTAAACTAAGATATATTATAAAATGCCAAATAGTAATAAAACTCATCTTACTGTTCTTGAAATTAGAAAGCGAGATCAAATTAACAGATCAAGGACGCGGTTATCTCGAAAAAGGGCTTAAAAAGAATTTCGAAATTCTCCTGGTCATCAATACGCTTCAGCATAAGGAGATATTAAGAAATCAATATTTCTCTCAAGACACTTCTTTCGCAGTCGGTTCCAGAGTCAAAATGTCTGGAGATATCGAGGATATAAAGTGGTCTATTCCGTACGGGGTGGGGTGGGTGGTGTTGAAAAGGGAAGGATGGAACTAATTGGCCAAATCAGGGCTAGCGCGCGAGCCAGGATGACCGAATGAACGTACCGAGCTTTTTGATCATCGCGAATGTTTTTCTGGGCAGAGCTTCTTTGCTGAAATTCCATCATTATCGACTCTCCTAGTTCATCGATTGACCTGATTTTGTTTTCTTCTCCAATCTTGCATTGGTTCTTGTTTAATAATTGTGATTCTTCGTTATGGCAGCCCAAGAATCAGTTCCTACGGCGACTCTACCAGATTTCTCGTCCTCCACATCACAATCTTCAGTATGGGATCGCATATCGACTTGGGCCTCAGAAAATAAAGCTGTGGTATATACGATTGCTGGAATAGCAGTTGTCGTTACAGGAGCCGGCGTTGCATATTACTTGACTGACTCCGTACGTCTCAAAGGCGCCCCTTTCAACAAGCATTGATTCTAATCCCATCGAACAGAAAACTACCACAATCGGACCGCAGTCGGGGAAGAAATCGGCTAAGAAGGACAAACGGAAGAAGAAGGAAGAAGAGAAGAAGGCGGACGTCGAGAAGGGGAATACAGATACCAAGCCAAAGACCCCAACTGTCGAGACCGTCGAAGAGCTCCCTGAAGTTGATGAGAAAATCGTCGCTAGTCTCACAGAAGTGCAGAGAAAGGATTATGCTGCAAAATTGAAAGCTGCTGGTAATACTGCTTATGGGAGCAAGGACTACAACAAAGCCATCGTTTTATATGGCAAAGCCATTCTCTGCAAGCCAGACCCGATCTTTTACTCGAATCGAGCCGCGTGTTACAATGCTCTTGGGCAGTGGGAGAAGGTTGTTGAGGATACAACTGCGGCAATCAACCTCGATAGCGAGTATGTCAAAGCCCTGAATCGAAGGGCCAATGCCTACGAACACCTTGAAAAATACAGCGAAGCTCTCCTTGATTCCACAGCAAGCTGTATAATTGATAGTTTCCGGAATGAGAGTAGTGCAGAATCTGTTGAGAGATTGCTCAAGAAGGTTGCGGAGGCGAAAGGAAAAGCAATCATGGCAACCAAGGCCAAACGATTGCCCAGCTCGAGTTTTGTCACAAACTATCTCCAAAGTTTCCGAGCGCGACCCCCACCAGCAGGACTAGAGGAAGATGTCGATCTCCCTGAAGATACTGGGAAGGGGCAGTTGCAACTTGGTCTAAGGGCGGTTAACAAGAAAACCTCTGATGGATATGAAGAGGCTGCTGCTGCATTCGATAAGGCTTTACAATTGGGTGGTCTCGAGGAGCATGAAGCATTTGCATACAACATGCGGGGAACATTCAGATATCTTCGTGGAAAAAATGTGGAAGCATTAAGCGATCTCACAAAGAGCGTTGATTTGCAACCAGCATTAACTCAGAGCTTCATCAAACGCGCGAGCATGCACTTAGAATTGGGTTGGTGCCCCCCGAATTACATTTGAAGCCCACTAACAATCTTATAGCAGATAAGGATGCCGCGGCGGATGACTTCGAGAAAGCCATGGTGCAGAACCCCGACGACCCCGATATTTATTACCACCGTGCTCAGCTACACTTCATCCTTGGCGAATTCGCCGACGCGGCCAAGGACTACCAGAAATCCATTGATCTTGACCGTGACTTTATCTTCTCCCACATTCAACTTGGTGTGACGCAATATAAGTTGGGATCTGTTGCTTCGTCCATGGCAACATTGCGAAGGTGTATCAAGAATTTCGACAACGTACCGGATGTGTACAACTACTACGGAGAACTTCTATTGGATCAGCAAAAGTATTCGGAAGCTATTGAGAATTTTGATACTGCTGTTGAGATGGAGAAGCGAACCAAACCCCTCGGAATGAATGTTCTTCCTTTAATCAATAAAGCTCTTGCCCTTTTCCAATGGAAATCAGATTTTGCTGAAGCGGAAAAGCTGTGCCAAAAGGCTCTCATCAGTATGTCCAATCCTCTTGATTATTCGACACCTACTGACATCTCACAGTCGACCCTGAATGTGATATCGCTGTTGCCACAATGGCCCAACTCCTGCTTCAACAAGGCAAAGTTACCGAAGCGCTCAAATACTTCGAACGTGCAGCCGAACTCTCACGTACAGAAGGGGAAATCGTGAATGCCCTCTCATACGCCGAAGCAACGCGAACACAACTCGAAGTGCAAGAAAAATACCCCCAACTAGCCAACCGATTGTCGGGAATGAGCGGAGGATTTGCCCCACAAATGCGTTGAGATGGACCCCGTATAGGTCGGCGCTTCTAATTTATTGTCTTGAAGGTAGAACAGTTTTGAGATATGGGGTACGAAGCAACACGTCTAAGGGATTGGCAGTTAGTAGTACTGCGCGCAAACAACATTTGTATCTATTACTCCGCTCAGGAAAAGAGTGTGCGCCGTGTACAATACGTAAGATGACGAAGGCACTTCTTTTCCCAACCATAATTTCTTTTTTTTGACCAAGGCATTTTGATGATTGATCTGTACTTCCCCCGGCGCCTTCGCCGGCCACTCATTCCCATGATCTGTCTCTTCAGGGCCGTTCATTAGGTAGTTTTAGTTACTGTACTGCGACGTTCCACAGCCTCGCCCTCATCATTATTTTGAAAGAAATCATCGCTCTCCAGACTTACCGATGCCCGTGCGAATGCCTCTCTCCTTCAATGAAAAGCATCCACGACTGACTGACTGTCCAGATATGTATCTAAGCCCCACAATAGCAAATCCCACCTACTGCGACCAAATTCTCGACCTCGTCCCCCCTGCGCTGCGGGTATCGGAGATTATTGGCAATAGCTTCATTGGCTTGCAGAGAGGCTGCGGCGCTTACTGACTGGTAGGCGCTTAGGTGAGGAGGGAGATACTAAGTAGATGGATAGATAGCCGCGCCCGTTTTCAAGGACGATTTATTTTTATCTTTATATTTTTTCCTGCTGGTCGGGTTGTGCAAAGGTATGGAATGCATGGATGCTTCGAGTCCAATAGTTTTCTTTTGTGTGTGGTCGTCTCCGGAAGAAGGAGAGACCCGTACTGACTTGCTTGTATCTGGAAAGGAATCTAGCGGGCGTCTACAGTTTTATGCGGAGACGTGCATTATTCCATAAATCATTACCACGTGTTTCTTTCCTCCCCCCGAGTATCATTTTGTTTTTTTTTTTTTGGAGCAGTAGGACCTTCTTTTTTCTTTTCTCTTTTTTCTTTTCTCCAAAAAAGCTATGTTCTGCTTGCGTGTTTCTTTTTGGGGGCACGGAGCTCTGCGGGAGAAAGCGTGTTTACTACGACGTACGGTCTAGACTGTTTTGTTTGTGGACGTGCGAGGAGGATGGATGCGATGCGATGCACGCAAGGATAAGGCACAGGAAGGGGGGCGGCGCACGGCGCACGGCTCACGGCTCACCCCGGAAGGAGGATAGTATGAGAAATTGGAGGGGAAGAGAAGGGGGTCACTGAGAAGTTGTGAGAGGTTGAGGATAATAATCAATAATCGAGCGCAGGGAGATAGATGTACGGGATCGATATTGAGATGCACCACGGTTACCGGACGGTTCCTCCGCATATAGAGCCAATCTTGCGGGGTCCAGAAAGATGGTGTGTTCATCCGGGAAAGAGGGAGAGGAAGGGGTGCGGAAGAGGCTGGTTGGGCCGTTGACAGGCGCGGATACAACGCTGGGGATGTAGGGTTGACCTTCCGATATTGATATTTGATCTTGATATTATCGAATCGCTACCGAGGCGTACAGTCCAGTCGTACCGGGATTTAGCGATTGAGATATTATTCACATCAGTCTGGAATGACTCTTGCGCGGAAAGAAAAGAAGGAAACCACTATGCAAGGGGAATCCAAGGAGGATTGCAGCAAACAATGCGCTTCGGGATCGGAGAGACGGGTTGCGGTGGTACGGGTCATATTTTCGAAACGAGGGAGGAAAAAGAACACGTTCAGACGAGAGAAACCACGGTTTCTGAAATGATCCCCCTTTGCAGGAAGATACTAGATTAGGAGGAGAGAGTGACGTTCAGGTTCATCTGATGTTGTGCGTCCGTTCCCTCGACATGTGGGGCTCTCAAACATTGCACGTTTATGATAACGTTTGAAAGCACAGATTGTGGACTGTGCTTGTGCTCTTTCCCCGAGGCACTGGCTACAGGACGGGTACCGGGTGTGGTCGAGACATCTCTTGGCCGCTTCTCTCGGTCAGGGCAGAGTGATGAATTATGGAGTCAAGGTCGGTCGGTATTCGTGGGGATCGCGCATCGCCATGAGGCATTGGCAGAATAGGATGTCGCGTGTCTTCGTGCCCAAGGAGGAGCATGCGAGGTACATTTGGGTATGAGCACAGACGAAGTGAGGGCATTCGGGTTGAGAGGATGTCTCGAGTCCCCCATCCATGATTGCTGTGCTTTGGAGGTGGTGTTCAATGCCAGGAGTGGCACACCCATCGTGGCTGCAAACGCACTGGTCTCGATGCGGACCATGATTAATCGCCGGAACGAGTCAGCGTGCGGAGCGAGATATACTGGGAAACGGCGCGTTGCCTGATGGGGACATATTGCCACTTCTGCGTTTAATGCGCCGACATTAGCGGCGTTTAAGAAAAGCTGGCCCGCTTGGGACTTTGCGTAGACGCAGGTTCGCTTTGAGTATCAGAATATGTACGCCACATGTACCCAAGATGAGCATGGCGGTAGGTTACTCCTCTGGCCGGGATGGAGAGGGAGGGGAGGCCTCGACGAAGGCTGACTATAATTACATCCGACCACCACCATTACCAGACACAGGGTGAGGCTGGTCGGGCTGCGGTATAAGATATTGCATCCCCATCGTCTTTCTTTCTCTCCCTCCCCCCCCTCCAAATCAGAATATTCTACTTTTTCTCATTGCACTTTCGTCTTTTCTTCACTGCGCTTTGCGTACTGTTAATACTGTCTTGCTTTTCTCTCTTCTGTTCTGCGTCACTTACACCACCATCCCTCACTTCGACTCTTTTACGCGCGCGTCTTCTCAACCTCAACTCCTGTAATTATTCACCATGTCTTCCGTTCGCAACGTGCTCGTGGCATTGGGCTCTACCGCTCTCGCCCTCCTTCAACTCTCCTCTGGGGCTGCTCTTCCCCATCAGACTCCTGTGAATCCAGGAGGTCCGGAAGAGCCCACGGACTGCGTGGCTGACGGTTACGGAACTCCCACGATTCCTGTTAGCGGAGGTTAGTTCCCCTTCCCTCCTAGATCACTAGAAGTTTGTGGATTTGGGAGACTGATTTCTGTCAGATGCTACGGAACTCCCTACCACCAACCTGACCCTTCAATATATTGCTCTCGGCCGCGGTATCCAAAACTACTCCTGCTCAGCAGTCGGGGCCATCCCCGTCTCCATCGGAGCCATCGCGACTCTCTTCGACGCCACCCAATTCGCCACCAGCAACATCGACGCTTTCAACAATCTCCCCACAACTGCCGTCTATCACGATCTCCCAGCAGCCGGCGCCGACTTCATCCTCGATGGAGTCCCCCCTCTCTCTGTCCTAGGAAACCACTTCTTCGCCGCCGACACCACCCCCACCTTCGAGCTAACCGCCGTCAGCAAATCTCTGCGTGGCGCGAAGACCGCCGATATCAAGGCTCCTGCCTCAGCAAACATCGGACCTGCTGGCACTGGCGCCGTCGACTGGTTGCAGTTGGTGAACAAGGATACCAGTGTTGGACTCTCCATGGTCTACAGAGTTTCCACTGCGGGAGGATCTGCTACGCCTACTTGTAACGGCACGAGTATCATCACCTTCCAATATTCCGCCGCATACTGGTTTTATGACTGAGATGTAACGGGATTTTGAGAAGAGGGTTTGCTGATTGTATATATGTGCTTCTTGCGCTGGCTGGGTTTGCGCTTTGCGGATCATCGCGTTGCCTCAAAAAATGGTGTTGATTTGGGACTTTCATAGAGAGCTTGTAGGCTTGCTACACATTTGACATCCGCATAGGATGGTGGATGATAAAATAATAAATACCATATGTGAACATTCAAATCTTTTCCCTCTTCATCTGATGTGACTCTAGAATTATCCAATTTCTTTGTGGCTGGCTTCAAACCGGTCTGGCCCTTCAAATAAGGTACAATAAATAAATCAGACTGCCCACCAAAACAAAACAATCCACCACCATCCTTTCCAAAAAAAAAAAAAAANAAAGGAACAATACAAAATCCCCCAAAACCAATCCCTACTTAATCCACAACACTCATCATCTATAATTCACATATAATCCATATAATGCAGCTCTTATCCCCATTCCCGTTCCTATCTCCATCTAACCAAAAACCCATGCCCACACAAATCTCTCTTGCACATATACCACACACACACACACACACACTGTGGGAATATATATTTGGGCAACTCTACCCATGGGAGTACAATGAGTCAACGTCGGGGCATATGTGGGAATAGCCTCACATATTGCCCCTTTGGGCTCTATGGGTGAATATGGGAGATTGACAAGGGATAGCTGGTGAATCAATAGGATTCACCAGGAGGCACCTCTTTGGGTATATAAGGGGTCCTCCCCTCCCAACCTCTTTTAGCTTTAGACTTAATAGATTACACTTTACACATATCATTGGTTCTCACCGGAGATCTTGTCGATCGACACCCCAACCCTTTGATACCAACACACACATATATATATATACAGTCCCGCTAATATAGCGTACTATACATACAGTATGGTCAAATACCGACATCGCCACTCTTACTCTCGCTCTCACGCTCTAACTGTATCGTTATAATCTTCATCGTCTAATCTAAGCGATGCGTGGTGGATTTAGCGTAGAGTGTATGAGAGTTGTAAGTATTTGTCTAAATATCGTGAAACCACCAAGACGAGATTTACGATTTCAGATGTGAAATGTGTGAGATGTGACAGAAGAGTGGGAGAGCTATAGGGAAATGTTGCAAATCTGAGAGAAGTTTAGGGTATAGATAGAACGGGGAAGGATGTGAGATAGTGAGTTAGGTACAGTAGGACGAGATAGGGTGAGTTGTGGTATATATATATATATATTAATTATTATAATATATTATATGTGTTTATAGCTATCTATCTTGTATAGGATCTTATATCCGACTAGATATAGATATGTGTTTTTTTAAAAATTGAAGTATAGAAATATTTTGTTATGAGGGATTTAGGGGGTGTGGGGGGTTGATATAAATATATAAATATAAGAAGTGAAGGAGTGATAAGAGTATTAGGGTATTAGTTAATATATGTTAGCTGGAAAAATTATTGTATATTTATTATTTATTGTACACCCCCCAAAAAAGAGGGAGGGGGTAATAAAAGGGGATATAAAGAGGTATATCACATCATGGGAACTACAGTACCTATAGTAAGAAACCTTATTATATCCACCTATCTTATCCTGAACCCTTCCTCCTCCTCTCCTCCTCAACCGCTGCAACAAGACCCCCGCCCCTCGAACCAGCCCGTTTTGCTTTCATTTCATTTGGAAGTTTGTTTCCTTAAAAAAAAAGGGGGGGGGCGGAAAGGGGGAGAGGAAGGAAAAAGGCCTGTGCGAAAACCTATCCATGGAAAAGAAAAGGAAATTGGTGGGAGAAGAAAGGATGAGGAGAAAGAAAAAGATGAAGTTACTCATGCGTCCAGTGCGTATGGTGTTTATGGAGATATGTAGGTTTTTGCAGACTATGCATAGGATAGGCCAGACCAGACTAGACCAAACTATATTATAGTGGTGTCATAGTATGTAAAATAAGTAGTTCCGAAACTTAGGGGCTGGGTTTTTTTTATTCACCTTGCTTACCTACCTATTGTCTACTCTTGCAAGAAAGCCGAGGGGAGGGGAGGTAAAGCATGAGGTAGTACAACATGAGAAGATCATTAGATTTTTTTTTTTCTCGCTTTCCGCCTTAAAAAGCCCAGCCTATACTTATCACGTTCCTGCAAATGATCAAATTCACTCTTTCTCCTTTTCAGTGCAATCTAAGCGTGCATAGCATCCAACCCCCCTTGTAAATCCTGTTCCAATCCCGTAGCCGCCTTCCCATAAGTTTCCTGAGGTCTAGGATCCTCTGCATGCCAACTTCCACCACCTTGAGGAATCGGGACTGTGGGGCCTTGGCCTTGACCTTGCTGTCCTGGTTGAATTCTCACATGTTGTCTGAATCTTTGCACTTCGTCTAGAATCATCTTTCGCATCTCGCCTACATCTTCTACGACTTCGAAATCAAAGTTGAAGGTTGTAGGGCACCCGGGCTCGTCTGAAGCGTCGTGCCAGATGTGGAGATAAGGGTGTTCAAGAGCCGTCTCGACAGAGATTCGAGAAGAAGGATCGAATGCTAGCATGTGGTCGAGGAGATCGAGAGCATCAGGGTTGGCGTTGGGAAAGAGACTTGGGAAAGGTCGCTTGGCCATGAATGGCAAGTTTCGGACATATTCTTGAGCTCTGGGCGATCCAATTCGGGAGAGAGTCTCCTCGTTGGGTGTACCAAGAATGTGAAGGATTTGGTTAAGTTGATCAACGTAATCCCTGCCCTTGAAGAATGGTCGTCCACCAAGTAATTCTGCGAGAATACATCCTACTGACCAAACGTCGACTGGGGTTCTTAGCTGATGTTAAATGGAGTCCAACCAATAGACTTACTAGCTTTAGTGTAACTTTGGAAGCTCAACATGATTTCCGGCGCACGATACCATCTCGTTGCAACGTATTCCGTCATGTAACCAGCATTCTCTTCCGGATCGACAGAGAAACCTCTCGCAAGACCAAAATCACAGATCTTCAGCTCACAATCGGCATTGACCAAAAGATTACCCGGCTTCAGATCGCGATGGAGGACATTTGCAGAGTGGATATATTTTAGACCGCAGAGAATTTGGTAGATAAAAGATTGGAAATGGGCGTCGGTGAGGGGTTGACCGGATCGAACGATGGCAGCAAGATCGCATTCCATGAGTTCTGGTAAACGTATCAGAGTATGCTTACAGAAACTAAATTAGAAAATCTCACCTTCATAAAGATACGTCTCGTTGAAGTTATCTGGTCGAGGGATATCCATATCATAAAGACAAGTAATCTACTCATGTTAGATCAATCTGCCAACTCCTGAAGCAATAACGTACGTTACGATGCCCCCTGAAATGTTGCAATAGCTTTATCTCCCTCAGTGCACGCTTGGCCAAGATCTTCTTGCTGAAGACATTTGTAACCTTCTTGATCGCAACACCTTCTCCAGTCTGGGAATTCGTAGCAGCACTGTTGAGAAAGACATTAGCATATGTCCTCGAGGGCAGAAATCAACATGCGGATAGTGGAAGCTGACCAGACGATACCATATGCACCCTGACCCAACTCCTTGGTGACAGTGTATCTCTCATCGACAATAAAGTCCTGGTTGAAGACCTTAAAGACCTTCCTCCCTTGTAGATCCGACATGTTGGGCGAAGAAGTTGGACACTTCGCACACAATCTTGGGGTGACAACGACAACCGGCGGGATTCCTGCAGTTCAAATAGTTTGCTGAAGAAAGGCTCTTCTCTTTCTGCAACCTGGACAAAAGTGATCAGTGGCTTATCTTAGACGCCTGGGCCGCGGAATGTTGAAGGGGGAGAGGCCCGGCGCAGAGGGGAAGGTGAACGGTTGTAACGCGTAGGGCTGAATGTGCTCCTGGCGGCCGAAGACGGATGTGTGATCGAAGATGCAGACGCCGTGAGCCGTCAGACTTTAAGGTACTGAAATGTACGTAACGGTGTGGTAGTTTTGATCTTGGTCTTGCTGCGACTGGAGTCAGCTTCAAGCACCAGTGTCAGACAAAGTGAGGGGGTAGAGCTAAGTGGGGCATTGGATTGGGGGGCTCGTCGGCGGCTTGTACGTACCGGCTTCTTGAGGCGCTTTCGACCCTGCGAGATACATACAACGACAACAATGGAATGCTTGCAATGGCTTGTCGACACTCTTCATCCGCACACGAAAGCAACAGGATGTCTAAAGAGAGACGAACTTTTATATGATGACCACTCAGCATCCTTCGCATCCTGACCCTGGCCATGTTGGCTGTGAGATCCCACATTTGAGGCTTTTGCCAATCATCTTTCATGGGTGGCCCTTGACTCGCGAAATTGGGCGCCTACCTTGGCCCATGGAGAGTTGGATCCAACAATGGAGACATGAAGCAAACCTTTCTCACTCACGACACCGGTTTCATCAATGGGAAATTTAGCCTATGAATGGAGAGAACAAAGCAGGTCCCGGGAGGAGTTTTATTGGCCCGTTTACCATGGTAGAAGTGCAGTGACTGAATGTTGGTTGGTGGTTCTCCACTTCGCCCCCTTATATCCTTTATATCAAGTCTCAATCCAAGTAAGGAAGTCTTCCCTGGCTTACAAACACAAAAGAAACAACCATGGCAAGCCTATTATCTTGCCCTGTAACTCCAAGAATGAGTCTCTAAAAGTTCCCATATGTAATCCACACTGACCATTCATCATTATGCTCAAACTTCGAGTGGGGTGAGCTGTGACGGTATTTGTAGTTCGAAATGTCCCACAGCTGAGCAACATGGTGTAGATGTTGCAAAATTTATGGCCTCCTTGGCCGAATCTATCTCTGAAAATTATTCAGTAAATGTCTCGAAGGCATAAGATATGGAGTCCCACACCTTTAGAGGGATCATTGTTGTTGCCTCTTGACGACCAAATGTCGCCATCGTTGAAGAATGTCCAGTATCCATGTAGAGACCAACTTTCATGTCTTCAAACGGGGATTGTGGTTTTTCAGATGGAATCATAGCTTGCACCCCATCTATTTCCTTGGATTGTTTCCTGAACTTGTAGCTCTTAATTTCCGTTGGAGAAGTTAGGCATTCGATAATTGCATGACTCAGTGCTTTACCCTTAACTTGATTCTTCTCTGTTCGCATTGATGAAGGTTGAGATGTCTCGCTGGCTTTGATGTTCACCTCTGGGGGCAACTTCGAAGCGGTTGCTGATTTCTTGTTCTTTGGGTTATGTGCCTTGCTTTGCGGAGGTTTGGAAAATTTCAGAAGATTAACGAGTGCTTGGAGCTTTTGTGTAGAAAACTCGGTCGAGGGCGACAGTCCTTGAGGCATCTCAAGACTACTTGTAGATCCAATAGAGGGCTGTGTCAAGGGTCGAATGACTTTCTTAACTCTCCCATCCCTGAAATATTCTATCTCGGGTTCATCAGGAATCGAACCTTCTCTCCAGTCTCCATTCCTCTTCCACTCTAACTGTAACTTAATTTCCTGGGTAGAAAGAACCTGGTACCCACCTTCCAACCCCGCGATCTCCAGAATATCGCAGATACTAGCTTCATCCCACTCCGTTGCATCCAACCAAGCTCCGTTCCCCTTACTCTCTGCGTCTTCATAAACTCTCTTCAAGAATCTCTCCAAACTTTCGCGGACTTCGGAATCGGTACCAATTTCGTCATCGGGTTTTTGGAGGAGTTTCTGAGGTTCTTCAGCTGGCCAATGCCTAAGGATCAAATTAACAATGGTGTCGTATGGCACGGGAGGGAGGCATCTGAGGCGGAGGACAGATGTTAAGAGTACGGATTCAGTCCTCCTGCCTTCTCGGCACTTGCGTTTATAGCGTTTGTGTCCTTTGGCCATGATGCTGAAAATGAAGTTGAAATTCTCGGTAGGAGGTGGTATATCCAAGGATCCAGGAAAGTATAGAATTGATGAATAGTGGGGTTTTGGAGACAACCCTATGCCAAATAATCGAGCTATGCAAATATTTATTGAAATAGGGGTTGGCGAATGATGGTATTACTGGAGGATCGAAAACTGTAGAAATTTGGATATTTTTGTCAGGCCGCGAAGTTGTTGACGATTGCTGGTACCAGACCGCCAATGACCCACGTGCAGAATCTACATATATCGCAGTGCTATGACAATGAATCGGGTAGATAATGATTCCTCGTAGATATGTTGCGTTGCGAATCATTCAGTTACGATGTCTAGGCGCAAATCCCAGAAGGGAGCACATTCACGAGAATATTCAATGAGATCGTATCAATTCTGCAGTGTCAGGGTATCGCTCTTTACATTTTAATCTACTTTTGAAATTCTCAAGAACTAGTCCCCTTTCCAGCAGCAGCCTTCTTCTCCTCGATCAATTTCTGCTTCGCCAACTTCTTCTCTTGGTTTTTTGTCAATCTCGGTGCTCCCTGTCCACCCTCGCCTCCCTCCATAGCATCCGCCTCTCCCCTATCCTCAGTCACAGATTTAGGATTCTGGTTGCCTTTCCAGTTTAGTTCCTTCAGCGCCATAAAATCACGGACAGTATCATCCGTCACCTTCGCTCTCCTCTCTTGGAATCCCTTCACATATGCTTGCAACTCAGCAATACATTTCGCCTTCAACTCTCCTGTCAACATTCGTCCCTCTCTATAATCTTTCCTAATATCCTCTAATTCATTATCATCTTCCAGGAAAAATGTCAAATATTGATATGAAACATCTTTATCCGTATCACCCCCCTTTTCTCTCTGTTCTTCCACAGTCACTTGGCCTCCACTGAATGCATATTTATTGATTTTATTCCTAATCTTGTTTGGTTCATCCTTCATGAAGATAGCTGAAGTATCAATTGAAGCACTCATTTTGCTTCCGGGTCCTTGAAGGGCATCGAGGAAACGAGCGTGGATTAAGGCGGGTTTGGCGAAGTGTAAACGGGCGGCTACGTCGCGGGTCATGCGGAAATAAGGGTCTTGATCGATAGCACAAGGAATCATGGCTGGAATGGCGTTGGTTTTTGATTCGTCTGTGCCGAAGATGTGAGGGAATGAAGAAGCAAATGATGTGGCTCCTTGAACAGCTCCGAAGTGGACTTTGCCTATGCAAGAACTGGGAACGTTAGTCGGTTCATTTTGACGTGGAGAGCTCCTCACCTATCATTGAAACCAAAGACAGCTCGAGCTACATTTAAGGTGACATGTTTGGACATTCGAGTTACATTTCGGTAGAATGCCCCCCCCATGTAGTCATAATCGCTGAATATGAACGTCTTCTTCGGGTCAAATCCGACAGCAATGATATCTTTTGCATTGCCCCATGTATAGCTTGTAACCTCCTCGATGGTTCTCTTCTCAGAAAAAATGTACTTCTCATCATCCGTAAGCATGATAATTAATGGGACGTCGAATACGTCTTGTAACCACCTATGAGTCATTAGCGAAGTTCTGGTGCCAGGACAAACAGAAGATAATTGAGAGCCACGAAAAGGAATAGAAGCCTTCTCAATATTAAGTCCTCACTTCGTAAACTCAAACGGAATAGTATGACCAATGTGCATACTATCACTACTAGGTCCTCTGCCAGTATATAAGAAAAACGGTTCCCCCCTCTCATGCCGATCCAGAATGAGATTCAAATCCCTATGACTGAACACAATCCCTCTTCTCATAAATCTATGGGGTTTATGGCCTGTGACTTCCTCAAATCTCTTGAGATCTGCTTCCTCGATTTTCTTCGTCCCAAATTCATCAATCAATGTTAGATAATTAATTGCTTTTGCAATTCCATCTGCACCAATTTCGCCAGCCACATTGTAAGGATCGACTAGTTGTTTTGTCGCAGGAGCATCTGCTGCCAGGGCGGCAATGATTGAGGATTCGGGGTCTGCCATTTTAAATACGATATTGTTGTCTCTTGTGGAGGGGCCGCGTTGTTGTTCTTAACGAGTGACAAAAATTCTGCCGCTGGCGGTGAGTGTAAATACCACGTGACTCTCTCACCATTCTCACCTTCTTTGTGCATTCAGGTCGGGACATAGGATCAAAGATTAGTGAATAATATCGAGTAGACAGTTATCAAGGCTTGGTGCAGCACTCAATTTACTTGTTATCTTGGTACTCGTGAGATCATCTAGGAAACGGCTCACTTCCCCAGATTTCCCGCTTCGGCTTAGCAGGGAGCCAAGGAAGCTGCCAAGCGAGCAAATCCGATCCCTTGCTGGAAAGGCAGCAGACGACCATTTTCATCCATCAGTTCATCTCAACCCCTCACTATCCTTCCATCAACAAACTTCAAGACGCTGTCCAATGAATCTCAAACCACAATCATGGTGAGATTTTTCGAATCAAATTACACCTACTACTACTCTTTCCCCGCCGTCACACTCGCATACTTCCTCCGGTACCCAAATCCCTACAGCACGCACGTTTTATCCACCGATGTCATCTCACGATCCATTGACCCTGATACCGGACGTCTTTTCACACTACGACTCCATAGAAAAGCCTCCCGAGTTCCCTCCGGGGTTAAGAAATTCCTCCCTAAGTCCGCATTAGAAAGTATGAGTGGCGACAGCAGCGACACTTTCGTCTTAGAAACAAGTGAAGTGGATATCAAAGAAGGATGGATGAGAACAGAGAGTCGCAATCTGGATTGGACAAGCATATTGAGTGTAGTTGAAAAACAAGAATATAGGAGGGAAGCTCCAAGAGACGCGGGTGACGATTTCAGTGTTGCGGCGGGAAAGACGGAAGTTGTGGCTTCAGTAAAGTTTGTGAGTGGGTTGGGGGATAGATTGAGAGGGCGGGGGCGGAAGGAGGAGGAGGAAGAGGAACCTAAGAAGGGTTTTTGGGGAAATTGGGGGAAGGTCAGTATTCAGCGAAGTATTGAGGCGATTGCGAGTCGAAAGACAGAGAATCAATTAGGGAAGAGTAAGGAGGGAATGATTTTTATACTTGAGAGATTGCGTAGGGGTGGTTTGGTCGGAGCTTTCGAGGGCATTAGGAAGGACAGGGAAACAATGTTTGGGAAGGAAGGGGTTTGGAAGAAAAGTTGAATCTACTTCCAATCAAATTCGGCATTATAAGGTTTGTGATTGTTATACTAAAATATTTCGGGCATTGGAGGCAATGTACAAATAAGGGAGCGAGGAGTTTTGGTAGCGTTCATTATAGTCCCCTCTAAGAAACTACAAATTATAGCAAAGTTTTTGGATACGAATGCTGTTTTCATGATACAGAGGAGCTGGTTATTTTCATTCCGTTTTTGGCTACTCAGAAAAGGTTTTTATTCTGAATTTCATTTGCCCGGAATAAAGATTACAAAATCATAGTTGTTATCCTTCCTACCCTGTTATTCCTTATTAACTTTAGAATAATAAGAAAAAATATCTTCCCTTCATACTGCAGAGCACCTCAAACATGTCTTTATCACACTGTACAGGACGGAGTTGGCCAAGGTGCAAGAGATGATTAAAGTTCTCAATAAAATAACTCGTCTGTGGAAGGGATCGGTATTCTATAAGAAACAGAAACAATGACTCGAAACTACAATATTTAAAAGGGTATTAAACTGATGCTCGTGTTCTAGCTTGGTCTACGGTTCTTGAACTGATACATCCAAGTCGAACTGTGACACTTCCTGATTCCACAATGTTTGTGGTTCCTCTATTTTTAATCCGATCTCGCTACTAATATTTTATTTTATAAAGGGCATAACGCAGCATACGACTTTGGAAGCACGATTGTGAGTGGTATTGGAAGGCCGATAGTATTATTGGCATGCACTGCCAGGACCAACAGGTATCCTATCGGACGAGGATTTTATTACTAGCCGATATTCTCCAAACGAAGAACCTGAACCAGATTTGGACGAAGTTCCCGCTCTGGACTTATATGAGGATCTACGGGACTTTATAAACCCATATCATGCTCGAGGAGGCTAGTGTCGTCTCATGAGCATGAGAATGAGAAGAGGTGGCCTATATCAGAAGAGATATTGCGAAAACATTGTCTAGTTTAAAATATTTGGCTTATATATTGTAATTTTTATTCCTGATTTCCTTCTGCCCTATCAAACTTCTTAATAATAACGCCAAATAAGCTTAGATTATTTTATTCTGCCACGAGAAGTTACTGTAGTAGAAAGTTATCCCTTTGCCCTCCAATGTGCTTATTTTGGTGGCAAGTTGTGTTCTGTGCTACCGAAATTGACGAAGGCATAGCGAAACATCCTACTTCATTCAACCACTCCTCGCAGATCTTTCTTTCTACTTTCAACACAAATTCCCTCACACTAAAACTCCCACTTTATCTCCTGACCGATGCTCAATCAAGAAATTCTTAATATAATCCCAATCCCTACAAATATGCACTGAATCTGAGCCCATAAAGCCCAGATTCTTGGGTTTTCCTTGCTCGTCGATTCCCATAGTCGCGTGATCGAGGGTTGTGTCGCCAGCGCAGAGGATGCCTTGTCTGACTTTGGGTTGTTAGGTTATTAAAAAATCTAAATATATGAGATGAAAGAGGGACAGATAGCAGAGAAGGGAGCAATACTGTAATCTAGACAATGGTATTCATGTCCATCACCCGAGAATCTGGATTTAGAGCCTGCGTCGTATTTTATCATTATATCTCTTACTACTGCCTATTTCTCATCAATCATTAATTATGCACTCTATCCTCGGACTTCTTGGAGAGGACAAATACCAAACAATGCAATTGATGCGTGATAGACATAGAATATGTTTCCGACAGCTCTGTGTCGTTGAATATCGGTATACTAGGCGGTATATCGTATCGTCTTGGATAGGGAACGCGGAGGAATCCTGCTCCTACTTTGTTGAAAATTCGTATTTGTTTGTTTAAGAATCAAATCAAGGATTTGATAGAGATAGCGAGGCGGATTGAGACTTACAAGGCATCATTTCTTTCCACAACTTATCGCCCAAAATTCCGGTATCCTCATACTCTCCCGGAAACTGGAACCGCACCTCTTTTGTCGGAACTAGGCTGCATATTAGCTATTATCCCTTATCTCCCCTCCCCAATCCCTTCATTTCACTCTTCTAACTCGCTCCATAAAGTATCCATACCAGGACCTACAAATCCCTGCGGAGGAAATCTTCCATTTTCCTTAACTTCAAACCTCGGATCCCTCACACTCTCCCTATATTCCCCTACCAAATACCCGGTCATAAAACAGCCTACTGCTAGTATAATCCCGATGATGAGGGAATGAGGACTGTGAGCTACGCGGGATTTTGGAGGAGATTGGAAGGCATCAAGATGTTTTTCGGGATCATCGAGAGCTAGAGCGAGGCGCGTATAAGGCGTTTTATTCATGATGTGATTGAGAGGAGGTGATGGGAGGGTACGATTGTTCTTATGTTTGTGAGTGTAAGAAAAGAAAGTATTGTTTTCTCTGAAGGAGAGGTCATAGCATGGCTATTTGAAAGGGTTGTAGCTTGTTTGTGCTGAGGGTTGCCATTTTATCCATGATGGCTGAATGGATGAGTCGCGTGACTTTATGAAAATCGAGATCAAAACCTCAGTTATAACATTATCTCCAATGTTCTTCTAGTTTGCATGTTTGTACAATACTATAATACATTGTCAGTTCTCTGTTATAGGCAGGGAGCAGACTATCTTGCGCCTGCAGAAGGCGTTAGTCTATAAAACCATCAGGAATTTTCATCCTATGACTTTTTCTGACCACCAACCTGACAGCTATCTGGCTGTGAAACCTTCTAAATCGTAACTCCGTCTTGAAAACTCTCTAATGTCATTGACTTTGAGGCATGGCTTCCTCATCCGCGATCAAAGCCTCTATTTCTCGATCTCCCAGCCAAATCTTGACACTGTTGATAATTTTCTCAAGCCCCTCACCACCTTGTATCACATCATCAAGATTGTGAACACTCAGTCCACTCCGATGATCCGTAACTCTTTGCTGACCCCAATTATATGTCCGGACTTTATCTCCTCTGCCCATTTTCCCAACTCCAATCACACTCCGCCTCAATTTCAAAACCTCCTCTTCTCTTTCTTCTCTCCTAGCCTGGGCCAATCTCGACCTAAGTAGTTGCCATGCTCTTTCCCTATTCCTATGCTGTGATCTCGAATCTTGCATATTAACAACTGTATTTGTTGGAATATGCGTCAATCGGATAGCTGAGTCCGTCGTATTGACATGTTGACCTCCAGCGCCTCTCGCCCTCATGACGTCGGTCCGTACATCTGCTGCACTGACATAATAATCGCTCGTAGGATCATTGAGATCCGCTTCGCTCAAGCCCTCTCCTTCCGTGCTCGAAGCAGGCAAACTTGGTAAAACCAATACAGCCACAGCACTCGTATGCGTTCTCCCCTTACTTTCCGTTGCCGGAACTCTTTGTACCCTATGAACGCCAGCCTCACTCCTAAACTCCTCATATGCTCCTGGATTTTCAATCTCGAGAATCGCTTCGGAAAGGGGAGGCTGCCCATTCGCATCGCTCTCTCCAGAGTCGGTCTCGTATTTCAAGAGCGAAGAACGAAGATTGTTTCGAGAGCAATACGCCATATACATCCTTAGCAGATCTCCAGCAAAAAGAGCGGCCTCTCCCCCTCCAACACCGGGTCGAATCTCCACCAGACATGGAAAATCCGCAAAAGGATGTTTGGGCGTGAGTGACGTCGTCAAATTCCTGGATAACTCTTCTACATGCGCAGTAGTAGAGCTGTAATCTTCAACAGCCAATTCGCGAAGTTCTGCATCTGTCGTAGGATCCTTTAGTAATCCGTCAAGTTCGGAAAGAGATTGCTTTGCTTTTTCCCATTCTCTCAATGTAGTTGCCACATTTTGTAATTCGCCCATTCGCTTCACTAATTTGACATCGAACGATTCGGACACTTCGGAACTTAATCTTTCATGTTCTGAGGCCATACTGCGCGCTCGAGCGAGCAGAGCGGGTGAAAATGTGCCATTGCTTGCTATGCTGGATGAGGAGGAGCTTAAAGTATGAGTGATGGAGACTTACCTGTGCTAGAAAATCGCAAGAAGCACTTTCTGCTGGGGTTGGAGAATGGTTTTATACATCGTCGATAGATCCAAGGAGCGTTGAACATCCTCGTTCGTCTCAATTGGCATTCTAGAGCTATTTTACAATTTATTTCTCGATATGTCATTTTGACATCTACACCGCCTTCCAACGCTGGCAAGATGAGTTTATTCTGCCATTTCCTCCCCAGTCATGCGCCGAACTCGGGTTTGCTGCGAGTACCCCATGATTAATGAATCAGTTTCCTTTCCCTCCCCACCCATCTTTCGCCTTTTCCTCTTCATTTTTTATGTTTATATTCTTCTCATATTCCAGAAGTTACCAATTCAGCGTTGCTTCAAATTGCCATCTCATATTTCACAATGCCCCTCAATCTGAACTCCGTCTATCCGGCAACGGACCCAGAATTCCAATCATTTCCTAGCAGGAGAAGTGTAGTTCATAGTACTCAAGGCATAGTGTCATGTACTCAACCATTGGCAGCAATGTGCGGCATTAAAATCCTAGAAGCGGGAGGAAATGCAGCTGTGAGCCCTCTTTTCTATCTCAGTTGACCTATATTGATTAGAAAACTAGGATGCTGCAATAGCTGTTGGTATGGCCGATCGAATTCCTAGGCTCTCCTTCAACTGATTACTCATAGCCGCTGGTCTCAATTTAACAGAGCCTACGTCAACGGGAATTGGTGGTGATATGTTCTGTCTCTTTTACAACGCAAAAACAAGGAAAATTGAAGCAATGAATGGATCTGGGCGAGCGAGCATGAAGTCAACTCTGGAAAATATACGCAAAGATTTTGGTTTAAAAGATGGAGAAACAGGAAGAATCGATCTCAAGCATATCCACAGCGTTACGGTCCCTGGCGCTGCAGCAGGATGGGTTGATACAGTTGAGAGGTTTGGAAGCGGGAAGGTGTCCTTAGAACAGGTTTTGGCTCCTGCGATTGACTTAGCTGAGAGGGGCTTCCCTGTATCTGAACTGGCTTCCACCATGGTAAGTCCTTCTTTTTAAATTGCCTCATTCACGTTAACTTCCTCAGTGGGAAGCAGGTTCCGGGGTATTAGAAAAGGCGTCACCAAACTTTGCTGAGCTTCTTAAAAGAGATCAAGATGCGCCCGAAGTATATCATGCACCTCGACCCGGTGAACTCTTCAAGAATCCAACACTAGGCAATACTTTTCGAGCACTTGTAAAAGAGGGAAAAGCGGGATTCTACAGTGGTCGAATCGCAGAAGCGATTATCAAAGTCACCAAAGACAGAGGTGGCTTTCTGGAGCTAGAAGATTTGAAAAATCACATGGAAATGGGTAGTGAGCCCGTCGATGCTATCTCTGCAATCTTTAAAGGTCAAGGTTACAAGGAAACCCAGGCTAAATTCGTTAATGGGATCTCTGGTCAAGGTAGTAACGAAGATAATTATGGCGTAGAAATTTGGGAACATCCGCCCAACGGACAAGGAATCGTCGCTCTGATGGCCCTAGGAATAATTGAAGAACTCGAAAAGGCTGGTACAATCCCCCGCTTTACACAAGACCAACACAATTCTGCTGAATATATCCACGCCCTCATCGAATCCCTACGAATCGCATTCGGCGATGCGAGCTGGTGGGTCTCCGATCCCAATCATTCCGAAGTTCCATCGTCCTTACTTCTATCCAAGAGATACCTCGCTGAAAGAGCGTTACTTTTCGATCCTAAGAAGGCATCGGATAAGATACATGATCATGGGAGTCCAGCACATAACCACAGCGACACCGTCTACTTCGCCGTCACCGACAAAGAAGGCAACGCTATCTCCTTCATAAATTCTATCTTCCACTCTTTCGGATCTGGAATTATACCTCAGGGCTGCGGATTCGTGCTCCAAAACCGGGGCGCGGGTTTCAGTCTCGTGCCCGGTCACCCTAACGCCATAGCTCCTGGGAAACGTCCTTACCACACAATCATTCCTGCAATGATCACTAATGCCCATGACGGGAGTCTACATTCGGTATATGGGGTTATGGGCGGATTCATGCAACCACAGGGACACGTGCAAGTACTGCTGAACATGCTAGCCTTTAAATATAATCCCCAAGCGGCGTTGGACGCGCCTAGATTCTGTATTGGAACGGGAGATATACCGGGGGAAACTCATAAGAGGAGAGTGTATTTAGAAGAGGGCATTAGTGAGGAAGTGTGTGAGAAGTTGAGGGCCATGGGGCATGAGGCGCAGATTGTGCGGGGTTATGCAAGGAGCGTGTTTGGGAGAGGCCAACTCATTAGATGTCATGTTGAGGATGGAATTAATGTTTATTCGGCGGGCAGCGATTCCAGAGGTGATGGGGCGGCTTATCCTGCATAGATTTTATACCCGCATGTATCGAAGAACATATTCTGGTATTAGAATAGTAATATATCTGAGACAAGTTGCACATATCACATGTAGGAAACATATTACAAGGCTTAGCAGCTCCATTGATGATCTAACTACATTACACGAAGTCCCAAGTCAAAATGAACTTCGGCAGACCAATTCTAGTTGGCCTGCTTAACTCCATCGCTGAACTTTTCCTTCCCTAATACAAGAAGCATCTTCTGATCGTCCTGAAGACACGACCATATGCTGTCAGTAATTTTTGATTGAGATGCTGCACACTGCGTGTATGCTGTGGAAAAAAAGCTCCTAGGACACAGAAAAAGAAATGCATAAAGCTAGAAGGATTTCGGGTATATCTTCTTGCTCGACTCCAAACGCCATCTCATGTAGGAAAAGCAAATAATAGCACATGTGAGGTTCCTTCTTCAGTCGTGGAGAAACGTGCACTTGCTTCCCTTTGCACACTTTCCTTCACGCCAGAATCTGCAAGGCTTCTTCTTCCCTTTGTATTCGCCATTAGCATCGAGCGGCCCATCCTCCCACGTATCGTGCTTCCGCTTGTTCGACTTCGAGTTGTCCCATGGCTGGTTTGATTTTGGGCGAGGGTTTTCGTTCCAATTTCCATCCCGACTGGACTTTTGGTTTTGATCTTGCTCTCCATAGCTCTGGTCTTGAGCACGGATATTGCTACTTGCCCATTGATTGTAGTCAAAACTTTCGTGAGGAGACTTTCCAGTGGTATGGCCATAAGCAGCGAGGTAATTTTGCAACTGCTGAGCTGCGTCAGAGTCTGCCAAAACATCATTTCCCACGGTTTGTCCAAGAGCAGCAAGATAGTTCTGCAATTGCTGATTCGCGTCGGGACCTGCAGGAGAGTTGTGTCCAACGTTCTGTCCATATGCAGCAAGGTAATTTTGTAGCTGCTGGGCGGTATCGGGGGCCTGAGGATTGAAACTCATGCTAGCTTGAGGGACTTCTGAAGCTTGACTTTGCATCTGCGGTGTAGGCAGTTGTGGGGGTTCTTGCGTGGGGGTCTTCAATGCAGATGGTGAAGCAGCGGGAGTATGTAGAGTTCCACCGGCATTGTCTCTCTCGTAGCCTTCGATCCAACTGGCTCTGATCGCACCAGTCATGTAATCCGGCGGTTGGGTTGGGGGATACGGCTTGCCCTTAAGCTTTGCAGCGTCGACAATGGCTTTTAGGTTTGCCCAAACTGTAGCTGTTCTCTCGTCGGACATATTGGCGGTCGGGTTAATTTGTTGATTTGGTTGGGAGGTTCCAAGCTGCTGGAATATAGAAGACATATTCGGCGAAGATGAAATTAAAGGGTGAATTCCATGAACGTAGTTTTTTTGTAGCTCATTGTGTTTGCGCTCACTGATTCTGTCGTTGGAAGTCTTTAAAGCCCAGTGCGATCCATAATTCTCGATTTCTGCCAGTCTTTGTTTTAACCAAGGTTTATCGGATTGGGGTAGAAGCTTCTCTTGCTGTGTTCCAGGATCCGCGCTTGGTAGTGGTTCCTTAGGCGAGGGTGGAATGTCTTTCGGATCCGTATAGATAACCATAAGTTCCAAAGCTTCTCGACGCTCTTGAATCTTCTGCTCAGGGGTCGTGAATTTGCTTGTACCACCTCTGGTAATATTGTTCGGACCAAAGATACCTGGCTGCTCCATGGCACTGAAATCAACCTCAACAATATTGGGATAAGGTCGGTCGCCAGAAAATTCATCATCCTCCAAATTTCCGTCCAAGTTTTCTTGTACACGTTGTTTGTGCATCATACCTTCTGAACGGTCATCATGGGCATCTCTCAGCATGTCATCTTGTCGACCTTCATCTTCAGCCTGTTCATGTTTGAAAAGACGAATTTCCTCCAATTCGGGGCCTTCCTTGAATTTGACTCGTAAATGTCGTCGGCTTTCCTTCCGCTCCCGACTTTGCTTTTCTTCTGGGGTTTCTGGAGCTCGAGGAGGTGCTTCCGGAGCTTTAGGAGCTTCAGGTGGTTTGGCGATACTAGCCAGAAGAGCGCCCAATTTGGACTCAGTTGGTGGCGAATGTTCTTCACGCTTTCTAACAGGCTTTGGAGAAGCAGACTTAAAGCTATTCCCTAACAGATTATTCGCCAATACGTTGATTGGACGTTTCACTGGAGCGGCCTTTGAAGACGAGAGGGTGACACTAGAAATGTCCGAGGCAAACTTCTTGTTTGGTTTCCCGTTGCTCGCATCGCCTTCATGTGGTCTCTTAATGGCATTAGTTGTAGATTTCACAGGTTCAGAGCCTCGAGCTCTAGCATGCTCTAGCTTTTCAAGAAATTTCTTCCCTTCCTCCATCTTTACGGATTCTTTCTGAGCCTTGGCAAGTCTCTCCTTTGCCTCAACTGTATTAGAAAGAATGCTCGTAATATCCTTTTTTGTCTCTTCATCGCCTTTCTTGTTCCATCTTTTGGTAATGGCATCAAATTTCAACTTCTTAAGCAATTCATCAGTCATTGACTGAAACTTCGCAAGGAGGCTGAAAATTGCCTTCGGGAGCTTTCCAAGGAAATCATCTGCCTTGATGCAGCCCATTAAGGTCGAGGTCAGAGCGTTCACCAACTTGTGATGATTGCCCAAATGTTCTACAATATCACCATATCCAAGACTGTTTGCAGCATCAATCACCTGATATAGCGCCTCGAGGTTGGTCAAGTGAGCTCTCCGCAATGCATCAACCTTAGCTGTATCAAGAGGTTTGGCTTTAGCAGCTTCTTCTATCTGCGCTGAATTTGTCTTGAGTTGAGTGCGAAGAGCGGAAACGAAGTTGCCGAATTCCTCAATGGCGACTTTGACGACATCTGCACTGGGTCTCAAACTGGGATCCTTCCAGACGATGCCAATCGCATCCCACCTGGCTGCTGCTGCGACACCGGTAGGACGCGTCATACCACGGACCTAGGTTATGTATTAGTATGAGCAAAGAAAAATGACGCTCTTTGCGCGCGTGGGCTTATTATGTATGAAACTTGGCCAAATCACATCGTGCGCGTTAACGACTTGAATAGCAAGCTAGACCAAGGTTCATAATCATAGACACTTACCGTGCTGATATCTATGGGAAGAGGCATCTCTTCCCCGTCGTCGTTGTCGGATTCCTCTTCGGAACTGGATTCGTCTTCAGAAGAGCTTGTCTCAGTGGGCGTGGTAGATGCACGTGCAGCTTCATCACCACGCGCAATGAGAGTCCTATTAATAGCAGATTTAGGACCCTGGCTTGTACCTTGGTACTTGTTTATGAGAATCTTTGTGTCCTTTGGAGCTCGGACTTTCTTCGAGACCCGTTCAGGTTTTGTGGATGCGCCTAAAGTAAGCAAGTTAGCGACTTAAAGCCTTGCGCATAAAATGGAGTAGCACTTACGCGAAAGATCGAATCCAGGAATGAGTTCTCTTCCACTCTTGGATTTGCGTGGAAGAAATTTTGGAATTGTGTCTAATTGCATACTTGTTAGTACAAAACAACTCAGGGTTAATAGATCGAATTTATACTGACTTTTTAGTCCAGCCGTGATCTGGATAGGTGTATCTTGCCATGCTAGATATGGCGCATGCTCGAAACAAGGTTGAGATGAACCATTTTTGGATTCGAGAAGCGTATTTCTCAATGGGTTTTGGACGGGCGCAGGTTCATATTGCCGAGCACGTGAAATACTTGAATCAACTTCAGGTTGTCTCATAGTCTTCGGCGGGATTTCCAGCTCACCATTTCGTGGGAAATGGATAATATTACCTCCATTTGTCTGGATCACAACTTGAGGATTACTGTAGTACATACTGGAAGCCTCCTGTGGCGTCTGATTACTAAAGTTGTAATCCGACTTGCTCCCGGTCCTACTCAATGGTTGTTGAAAGGAGGAATTGGATAGCACATTATTATTCATTGGCTGTTGCAAAGGCATGCTGTATTGGAGAGAATGAGGAGTAATTGTACTAGCCTCGGGTGTGGGAGTGTTGAATGAGAAGGAGCTTTGAGGTGCATGGTATTGTGTCGGAGTCTGTAAGGAAGGATCGAGGTTGTAGGTGGGAGCGAAGACATCAGCTAGCCCGGCATGATGGTATTGAGACTGATAGTGAGCATTCGAATATGGCACTTGTGAGTATGGTTGCTGTTGGGGTAGGTCAAAATGACTGTAATCTTGCTGCTCTGCTGGGTACGCAAGATGGCCAGGAGTCTGTTGCTGGTACGCATATTGATCTGTATGAGAAGGCCAGCCATTACTATTAATAAGATCATCATAGCCAATCTCCTCTTGCACAAAACCGTTATGAGGATGATTGCCCTCCATGACTACAGAACGATGTTGAAGGGAGCAGATCTCAAGACTCTCCCGGTCGACGACGTAGTTGGCGATCACGTGGTGTTGTAAAGGGGGTTGATTTCAGGAGAGAGGGCGTGAATGGAGAAACAAAGCGGACGGTGTCTATCAGATGGCAAGGCTGATTGGGTTGCTAAACGAACCAATTGAATCAGCGAACGATGAGCTTAGTGCGATTTCTGGGCTCTGGTGGATTGCCGACTTGGCCGCAGAACCAAAAAGTGAATAATAATAATAAAGGATGTAGAGGTAGATGGTATGGTATTTGCGTCTGCGATGCGATATACACCCCCCCCTATTCCCATTTGACTTGTGGCTTCTGAAACTGACTGATAATTCGCGTGTTTTCAATGCCGCATCTATCACCATCCGCAGGTACACGCAAATTGTGGGCGAGGCCAGCAGGTGCACAAAGGCCAGGGTCGAGAGATGCCAGGCCAGCAAATTCAAAGCCAGGTCAGGTACTCTCCCCCGCCTCCCTTCGTAGGTATGTCAAGCGTGATCTGTCAAACGACCTGCCTCTCTCTCTCTTTGCCTGCAAATACGGGATACAATATCGCGAGCTTTGTACGATTATCGGATGCAGATGCAACCTTTGGGCGCTGTGTTGTTTTGCTCCTTCCAACCTTCACAAAGCGCAGATCAAGAGTGTTAAGGTGTCACCATACCGTTCTTTCTGCTCTAGAAGCTCCGCCCGTGGACCGAACGCAACCCTTTCAACCAATTCACGATATTCAGTTAATTTGTACGATCATTTAGATTCTGTTAAGTGTCGCGGTCATGATGGCCAAAAGGAGAACTTCGTGGTTGGAGTTGGTAATAATAAAAATGAAAAGAATAGATAGATGGATGAAGAGGAAGAGAGAAGAAAGGGAGAAGCGATGAGAGGTGATTCTACCAAGGATGCGTTCCAACGCTAAACTACTTTCGCGTAACACCGACTTACCGTGTAACTGGTGTACCTCAAAGCATTGATGAATGAGAAGAACTTGTGCTGATCTGTCCCGACCACTGCCGCACCTTTCTCCCCATACCCCAGCCTTCTTGAAGCTGTAGTGATCTTTCATGATATTCTTCCTGCAGTTTGGCTGATTGACAGCCGTCGAGAAATCCACCAGCAAGTATGGCATCGAGCCACAATTCCCTCCGGGACCGGCAAATCAGTGAGGAAGTCAACAATATTGTAGCGCAGGACTAATTCCTTCTCGATAGGATCTATTGAGCGCATGCTGAATCTAAATCACGAATCAGACGAATCTGCCGATATTCAGAATGACCATAGCGCAAGCAATGGAATTGTGGTCCCTTCTGTCCCCATATTGAACTCAGACGGAGATCCGATCTGGAAAGTACTGGTTTTCGATGATTTAGGCCGTGATGTAATAAGCAGTGTTTTACGAGTCAATGATTTGCGCGCATGGGGTGTTACAATGCATATGTATGTTTGGAAGGAGAGAATAGACTCAAGTAGGAAATGCTGATCAAATCAGGCATATAGCATCTGCTCGTCACCCGATCCCAGATGTTCCTGTATTATATCTGGTGGAACCTACCGCCTCGAATCTACAGAGTATTACGTCCGATTTATCTCGTAGGCTTTACTCCCCAGCCTACATCAATTTCCTCTCTTCGATACCGCGGCCCCTGCTCGAAGATTTCGCAAAACAAACGGCAGATGCGGGAACGTCGGAGAGCATAGCACAGTTTTATGACCAGTATCTCAATTTCATAGTGGTAGAACCGGACTTATTTAGCTTGGGAATGAGGAAGGAGAACACATATTGGACATTGAACAGTGCACGAACAAAAGATGATGAGTTAGACAGTGTGATAGACAGGATAGTCAGTGGTCTTTTCAGTGTTATGGTTACTATGGGTAGGAGCTGCTTATGGAAATATTGAACCAGGCTGACTGTCGTAGCTGTGATGCCGATTATACGATGTCCCAAGGGAGCTGCGGCGGAAATGATAGCAGCAAAGCTTGATCGAAAACTACGAGACCATATTTTGAATTCGAAGGACAACCTGTTTTCAGCGCCGAGTAATCGACCTTCAGCGGCCGGAACACCCTCTGCACGACCTGTACTTATCATTCTGGATCGGAACGTTGATCTAATACCTATGTTATCACATTCATGGACTTACCAATCGCTTGTTCACGATGTTTTGAATATGAAGCTTAACAGAATCACAGTCGAAACGCCCATTGACGAACATAACCCTGCCAAAGGCTCAACAAAGAAAGCATATGATCTGATGTCAAATGACTTTTTCTGGAGCAAAAATGCCAGCGTACCATTTCCCCAAGTAGCGGAAGATATCGATGCGGAATTGATGCGATACAAGGAGGATGCTGCCGAACTCACAAAGAAGACAGGAGCGTCGTCAATAGAGGACTTACAAAACGATACGAGCGTATCTGCAGTACATTTGAAGGCAGCCATAACATTGCTTCCTGAATTACGGGAGCGAAAAGCTGTACTCGACATGCATATGAATATCTTGGCTGGCCTATTAACCGGTATCAAGAATCGCCAATTAGACAATTATTTTCAAATAGAAGAAAGTATCATGAAGCAAACGAAAGCACAGGTCTTGGAAGTCTTAGCGGATCAAACCAAGGGGACCCAACCGGTGGATAAATTGAGGCTCTTCATAATATGGTTCTTGAGTACAGAGCAGGAAATCACAAGAGCTGATCTGGAGAGATTCGAAGAATCATTGAAGGCCGCAGGTGCTGATACTACTTCTCTCTCCTATATCAAAACGTAAGATCCTCCAAAACCCTTATATATTACAGATTCTAATCAAAACCCCAGAGTCCGTGCGACAACACGCATGACAATGATGACCTCTGCCCCCTCTACAACCCCCGCGCAAGCTAGTGCCTCAGCCGACCTCTTCCGCGGCTTCAGCAACATATCCAGCCGCCTCACCTCATCACTCAAAGAAACTGGCGTAGGCGCCAACTTCGAACACCTCATCTCCGGCGTAAAGAACTTCCTCCCCGCAAACCGCGATCTCACCGTCACCAAAATCACAGAATCTATAATGGACCCTGCAGGCGCCAGTAGTTCTGCCATCGCCAAAACAGAGAATTACCTATATTTTGATCCGAGGAGCGCGAATGCGAGAGGAACAATGCCACCTCCTAGCGCAACGAGAAGAGGCGAGCATATGCCTGGTGGCCTTGGGGGTGCTGGACCAGGCACAGGGGCGACGTTTGGACAGAGGAGACAGGGTTTTAGTGAAGCGGTAGTTTTTACAGTTGGGGGCGGGAGTATGGACGAATATGGCAATTTACAAGAATGGGCGAAGAGGACAGGTGCTGGTGGGAGTGGAGCTGAGAAGGGGGCAGGGAGGAGGAGAGTCGTTTATGGAAGTACGGAACTTATTAATGCGGAGGAGTTCTTGAAGTTGGAATTAGAGAAGTTGGGGGGTGAGACTTAGTTGTGTTTGCAAAGATGGTGGATAGAAAGGAAATGGGGTCTGAATATATCACATGCCGTAAGAGGAAAAGGTATGTTGAAATTCTTCATGCCGCAGGTACCTGCTGGCTGGAGGTCACTTATGGATGGTATCCTCACGAATGGTTTAGAAAGAGGAACAAAAGACGAATACGTAGAATAATCTGAATCAAAATCGATTATTCAACTTTCATATCATCTATCTACAATCGTAAAGAATGCTCATCATATCCTTATCAGAATGAAGCCCTCAACTTAAACACTCTTAAAGACCCTAAAATTCTTTACACAAAAGCTCCAAATCCACGGGTTTGTATATATAACGCCAAGGATCTCATGGATTCATACAAACAACTGCAATACTAGGATGTATTGTAATACCCTTTAAACTCCGCGGAACATCCGTACGATCAAAAACCACATAGCACCAATAAATTTAAATCCCGAAAGACCGGCTACAGACCACAATACTACAGCCATATAGATCGTCGTCTTAGTCGTATCATCCGTGCTAGAAGTGAGACGATTTAAACCACCTGTTTGAAGAACAACGGATACGAGAGCGAAATTACAAGTGATCCAGAAGAGAACAACACCTGATCGGAACCATTTGTAGTAATCTTCTTGCTTTTCACTAGCGGTGAATTCGCGTTTCTCCGGAGGAGCTTTCATGACGATTTTGCGCATTTCGGCTTCGTACTGGGCATTAAGGTCGCCGTCGTCTGTGGGGATGTTGACGTCGACTTTACCGCCTGGTTTGAGCGTTGCGGATGGTAATTTTTCGGCTTTGTCGTCACCTTTTGTTCCCCATGTGATGTCATGGGTGTTGCAGAAGGCGTAAACGTTGAGAATGTTGATATAGGTTGGTGTGAGGAGGAGGTATTGGATGAATGATGTGAACATATGCCATGGGTCGAAGAACAAGAATGATACCACGAACCAGAGGACGTAGGTAGAAGCAAGGGAGACGATAAGGGTGTAGAAGATCGGATTCTTCAATAGATCGGAGACACTGAAGTGGTGAGTATCGACCTCGGCTGTAATTGATTTGACTGTGATAAATATCGAGGCAAACATTAGATATCTAGGAATCCATTAGTAACGTAATAGTTATATAGATGTTGAAACCTACATCATGATAAAGACCCAGAAATAGACCATGGACATGTATACTTTATTTGTTCCTTGTGGCCGGTTACCCAATGCTAGGATAAAACATGATAAGAGTGTGAAGAGGTATAGCCATTCGAAGACAATCCCGAGTATGTTACCAACTGTACCAAGTAAATTGGCATCTGAAAGGGAAGTAGTCAAGATGTGGAAAACTAGAAAGAAGTTGCCAATTGCGAACCATGCGAAGATCATGCTAATAGTTTGGTATGTGAATTCGATGAGAAACATGATTTTCCGTAGGAAACTGTGATCACTTCGGAATAGTTGATAGAAGTGCGCGATGGCATAAATAGCAGCGAAGAAACTACCGTTCAACCATCTTCTTCGCTGTAAGATTAATTCTGGCATAGTATCCGGAACATCGGTCTCTCCAGTTGCAGATTTCACATACTGCAATATCCAGTGACAATTCCGCTTCGAAACCAGCTCAAAGCAAAGAATACGATCTTCAGCAAGATACATGTTAGCAGTAAAGATACCGGCATTTGCTCCGTGCATCTTTTCTCCTGCGAAGTACTTGTCAAGTGGCCCATTTCCAGCTTTATCATTCTGCAAAGCAACGTAACGATATGCCGAAAACGCACCCGGCAAAACAGAGATAAATCCAAAGGCTGATTCAAGAGGTTTGTCAAGGATATTACTCATCTTGTACTCGAAGTTTTGAGTCGCAACAAGAGGGTTGAGCAAATATTTTCCTCCGGGTCCCAACATAGCTTTAATCTCACCACAGGCTCCAGCACACATCGGTTCAAGATCAAACGCTTTCCAAAGATGGTAAATGGAGTCCTTTCCAGGTTTCGTACCTGCATCGATAAGAACGCAGATGTTGGGGTCCAAGACGCGACCGAAGGCCTGGAAAAACCATCTATGCGAGTTAATTTTCTTCTGATTCTTTTCCTTCAAGCAGAAAAGCATTTGAACTGGTTGTTGTTTGGGACGAAGTTCAACGAGATCTTTCTTTACACTGATTGAAACCTGAGTCGTATATTCGTAGATATGAGCCGTCACATCCTTGCCATTAACTTGTTGTTTGGCAATTCCATCTTGATAAACTCCCATGCCAGCTAGTACTGCTCTAGTCCTTGGGTTGATTTTGGCACGTCCATCACTGACCACGCAGACCACAATCTTCTTCCATGCGTCTTTTCCCCATGTTTTGCTATCTTTTCGAGAGCACATGAATTCAATATTCTTGAACACCCCACTCATAGTCCGAGCAAAGAGGACGTCATCCTCATTGTACATGGTTACAACAATAAACAACTCCGTATGCCGAGGCTTGGCAAATAGTTTTTGTCGTAGCGTGAATCGTTCTTCGAAAAATTCGCTAGGATCACAAGTTGCTGCCGAATATCGCATATGCGTGAACTCGTCTCGCTCTGGCGCCTGGGCATGTGGGACTTGATTCAGCAGTTTCGGGGGGATAGGACAATCAAGAACAAGATTTCCATTGAACAACTGTACTTCTTTAACTGTTTTATATCTCTTGAGAGCAGGTGCTGGAGTTGCAGTTGATGTTGGAGCAGGACCGTCGAAGTCTTTGTATTCGGGGCCGTTATAGTCAGCGCCATCGTGTGGATCTGGGCCGTAAGGCTCATGAGATTGCAGAATGGGCCTATGATCCTCATCTTGGTCAAAGTAAGGATCACTGGGTGCCGAAGGGAAATTCGTCAAGGGATGTTCTTCGTGGGGGGAAGGCTGGTATGGAGGTTGGTAATATGCATCGTGGTGAGCTTGAGGATCAAGGCTATAATCTTGACTGTAGTTATGACTTGGATCGAGGGGATAGTGTTGTTCGTATTCTTCGTTATGGCCGTAGCTGTTGTGTATATTCTCAACCGAATACTGAAGGAAAGATATCAGTAAAAGTCAGATCCAACGCCCATGTTCCCACTCACTGTAGGTTGTGCCTGCAACCGATCACCTGGGGTATGGCGCCCAGGGCCCATAGGTATTTCGAGGTTGTGTCCACCGGGAGAAGCAGCAGTTCGACCATACGACGGGTCTTCGAGTTGATAGCCTTGGTTCATTGGGTGATGGCCAGGTGATGGCACTCGTCCTGGATTGTTCTCCATATTCTCCATATTGTAATAATCGTCTTGGTGGCCTTGGCCAGGGTGTTCTAAGGGAAGGAAAAGAGTTAGAGATAACTGTGTCGCAGATCTGGTCGAAAGAAGAAAGTGAACTCCTGTCCTAGCAGGATACCGTGTCCGCTGGTTTGGGGGAGGTTGTATTCGCGGCGCAGAAGAGTTTGTTGGAGTGTTCTTGTATTGACATAAGGGTCGTCGTCAAAGAGTGTGTGAATGGAAGCCCGACCCGATCCAACACATTCACGACAGAGGTTCCAGCATGCAGGTGAAAGAGAGTCGCAGTGAGTCCAGAAATATGAAACTTGGGCACATACCTAATCGATTATATGACATGGTTTCGGCGTGCCAGTTTGGGGAGGGGTGTTGTGGTTGGATGGGGATTCTTGAAGGTGGCACTGAAGGAATGTGTGCGACTCAATGCGTGCCGTCGATCGAGTACCTACCGTCCCAGGACCGGTATGCCCCTATTTCCTCCCTTTGGAGTTCTCGCGATGCTGTGATGGTGAGTTAGCCCTCGTTCGTTTCAGAAAGAGGACGGACTAGGCGATCAGTATTGACAGGGGGAGCTACTGTTGTCGCCGTTTCAAGTGGGAGGGGAGCTTCAGGCAGAGGAGGTAAAGCTGCAGAATAGAACAACCTTATTACTGTATGTGAAGGGCTGTAGAGAAGAGTCTGCGCTGCCCATCATGAAATCATCTTAAGTGGTTCCGATTCAATGCTAATCATCAAGATCCCTGAAATGATCAATCTACGGGGAAACAGCAGCTGACGACTCCGAAAATAGCAAAGTGCGTAGTCTGCAGCGTTTAAGCGCATGCCGCACCGACGAACAGCGACTCCAAGTGGGTGGCACCCCGAGGCTGTGCATTACCCAACGAACTGCTCCTGAGTCCATAAATACGAACGTTGCACTACGGTAGCTATAAGGAATGAAAGCTCCAGCATTGGGTAGATGGGGTGGGATACTAAGCCTGCCTTAGTCCTGTCCGTTTTACAGTACCCGTACCCATATATCGAGGCTGAGGAGAGGCGTCACGAGGCTGTACATGGCAGTTGAGACAAAAGGAGGCTCTGCTCGAGAATCGTCCATTCTCCAAGGACAGAATATCATCACCCAGCTTTTAAACTTCCACGTCGGGAAAGATTTCCTTCAAGAAGTTCTCGGTGAATCTTGTACACTGTTCGTAGGCAATCTCAAACCCGTCCCGAGCTCCATAATACGGGTCGTCAACCTCCTCAGCTTTCTCGTTCCCGGCGTACTCTCCAAATAGCATAACTTTGGCCTTCCCTTCCGTCCTTTGGTGAAGCCTCTGAAGATCTCGAAGATTGTCCCTATCCATTGCAAAGATATAATTGAACTTCTGAAAATCTGAGGTATGGATCTGTAGATTGTTAGCTACGGGCATGACGTCCTTAAGCTTGATGATAACCAACCTTCCGTGCAGCGTGCTCGTAGTCACAAATACCGTTATCTTCAAGAGTAGACATTGTTCTCGAATCAGGCTCTGAGCCTATATGGTATGCACCTTTGCTGTATGAGTATATTTCAGAGTAGTATTGCAAAAGAAATTGATGCCTCACCTGTCCCACAACTATCGACTTCACCGATCAACGCCTGATAAGGTGGCTTTGAGGTGATAGATCTGAAGATGCCTTCCGCCATAGTGGAACGACAAATGTTTCCTAGACAGACGAATAGTACTGAGACGGCGCCTGATGCCATGATAAGAGCTTTTCACGTGCTTGAGCGAAGTTGTTCAAGGAGAAGAGAAAATCGGCAAAATTAGCGAGTTCATCAGTAGCTAATAAGCTGTTCCTGCCACGAGATGAATCCACAACATACGGGGTATCTATCCATGAACACGTCGACGCCAAAGACCCCTAGTTGCCTATTGCGCTGCCGTGCAATGTCGGACAAGCATTATTTCTAGGATGTCGAGTTTCTAGTCCTCCAAAATTACCTTCCCAGCACGGACAAAACTTCTCCATGTTCCGCTGTCCTCGACGCTTATCATATTATCAGGGGGAGCTGCATATAATTCTTAGCAATCCACAAGTTGACTTAGGTGTTTTCATGCCTTCTGCCAGTGCAAAGTACCTCTTCACAAATCCGCTTACATACATTCGAATCCGTTTACACTTTTTTTTGACCAGATTAGCCTCCTTTTTGCTTTTGCTACGGCTTATTCCTCACTAGAGACCTTCAAATCTTTGCGAAGGATTCCAAAGGGATAGATGAAAGTAGGAAAGCCCAATCCTACAAGTCGAGTTCGCCTTCGAATTGCAGTTAAGCCGGCGGGTCATGACGCTTTGAACAGGCTCTCTTTTCTATCTCGACTCCAAATCACGAGAAATGGTCAACACTTGAAGGGGCGAGGTCAAGGCTCTTGTGCAACCAGAAACGAGTCTTTTGGGGTCGTTCTTTAGTGCTTGAAAAATTCAGGAGTGGACAATTCAGACATCGAGGATGATGAAGAGTGTATTAACCTCTATGCCTCGGTGGCGAAAATGAAGATGATGCTCAATACTACCTTGTAATATTTCTCCTAATTGTCTCAGTGTCTTGTACAACATTAGAGGTTACCAAGCTGACCCTACTGTCAGCTCTACTTTTGGTGTCTATGAAGAATATGTCAAATACGGTGCTCTTAACACCTTCCTTGAAGAGTTTGCTGTCTCTCAAAATTTCTCATTCGTGTCAATCAGTGGTGGCTTGGATGATGCGGTGAGGCAAATTTACGCATACAATATGCTACATCTCTTGGGTTTAAAAATAATATCAATTGAGTGCTGGCGATTCGGGTCTTCTCGTGTCAGATCTCGGTGTCCTGATCAAGCAGACTACGAGCTTCCACAGACAATCACTACCTTATATGTCGAAGATAAACAGATCATTGCGGTAGGCTATGCAAGGACTATTTGTGATGGGTTTGACCAGAGTGGTGCGAGAGATTTATCGATCCTATTCAGTTCAAGAAATACAGGGGTTGGGTCTGCGTGTCAAAGCCGATGATGGAACGGACACTACTCATTTTCTACCCAACTTTCCAGCTGCTTGTCTGTACGGTACATCTGTTGGAACTACAGCTAACGTTGGACCAGAAAAGCTATGTTTTTTTTCATCTAGAGGCTTCAGCGACCGATTCATAAGATCATCTTATCAAGATGCCGCTAACCAATGGGATGGATTGTATAAATTTCCAGGAAGATGCTTTCCTGATGCTCCAGCTGAAGAATTTGATTTCCATGTATTCCTGAAAAGTAATTCTGAGATTGTGTTTTTGTTAGTGGGACTAGATATGTTCTTTTTTTTGTTTTTGTTTTTTTTTTTTTTGCAGTGGAATTCCAGTTAACTTTCTAGTTCTGCCCCAATCCTTGCAGCAGTCATCTCTCTTAATAATGCCCACCTCTCGGCCTCCTCAATCCTTGGCTTTATTCAGCCGCCAAAGCAGAGCTGACGGGCATTGTGAATAGTGGACTTCGTGGGTGTACCGGAGTAGATAATAGATATATACACCGGTTTCGCTGTTGGAATGCAATAGCAAAGTGGGAGCTAGTGTCTGGTTTAGGAACTCCTGATTTCCAGATATTATTAGCGATTTCGACGCCGAATAGACCACATGTGGAAATAAAATGCTCTGAAAACTTAGGTAGGTTATACTTTCATACCGAAAGATATTATACCCATTGCTTATAATAAGTTCGGAGATACTATCGAATAATACCCTCAATCCCCAAAGGCAACACAATGGTGAATAACAGCAAAGTCAGTTCTCCAAATTGCCGCTTCAAAACATCGTTTCTAAGAGATAACCAAGTTTACTTGGTTGGCTCGGAGTTTTTATCCTTAAGTTTTTTTTGGCAGTTTTGGAAAGGGGTTTTGGTGTTAGGTAAGCATGGGTGCCCCTTCTGTGTAAATTCGGCACGCTCCCACAATTACCTACCTCCCGTAAACAATAATGACGACATCCGCTCTCCCTCCACAATCACCAACACACCTAATAATTTGCTGCTGCCACGCAATCTATATGGGCGGGCCTTCTCACGGGCTTTCCGCCTCCGAATGGCTCCTTGCTCCCTTCCAAACCTCTGAAATCCCCACTTTCACATCGCACATCACTACCTCTCTCCTCCTTCTACTCTCACTCCCTTCCTCCCGCTTAATATTCACCGGCTCATCCACTCGCCCAGAAACAGAGCTCTCAGAAGCTCAAAGCTATTGGAATTTATGCTTGGATAATGATTTCTGGGGTTTGTTAGGCACGGATGGAGAAGAGAAGGAGAGAGTTAAGAAGAGAGTTTTACTAGAAGAGAAAGCACTAGATAGTCTTGGGAATCTCGTGCTTAGCGTAGTTGCATTTTGGAAAGAGACGGGAAGTTGGCCGCGAGGTATTACGCTGGTTAGTCATGGGTTTAAGGAGAGGAGATTTTTGGAATTGCATGTCAAGGCCTTGAGATGGAGGAGGGAGGTTAAATTTGTGGGTGTGGATCCGGGATATATGGTTCCTGAGAGTGCGCACTGGGATGGGGAAAGGGCGGAGGAGGTCAGGAGAGGAGAGAGGGAGAGGGGATATGAGGTCTGGGAAAAGGATTTGTGGGGTAGGGGTAGGGCGTTGAGGGGAAAGAGAAAAATGAGGGATTGCTGGGGAAGAGGGCTAGGAATGTTGTTTGAGAGTGAGGAGGAGAAGAAGAGGAGTGGAGTTAGGAGTGAGGTGGTAGAAGGAGAGGAAATATTGTTGGATGAGCGGCAGCCGTGGGAGGATGAGCTCTGAACACATCGACGTCTCGTTCTCATCAATGATCCGTTGAAGTATAGTTTGTTTGCGAAATCACTTCTCCTACCGCCTAGATACCTGGAACTATTCTCTATACATCGCTAGTACCTCTCGGATATATAAATCTTTGAGTATACAGGAGGGTGCTACAATTGTTTGATGAACAACTACGGAGTGAAATCCATTAGTGCGCCACCAACTCCGGGATGCTACTAATTCAAGGTGATGCAGAGTGGCCAGAACCGCTCTAATATGTTGTAGTTAATAGGCTGGTATGTTACGTGGGTAGTCAGCTATTTATGAAACTATAATGACCCTAGAATTTTTTGATAGGGAAAAGGATGCAGACAGAGTCGGAAGAATAATGGATCTACATCTTCGAAAGCCCACGGCCATTATGCTCCACCACACTATCACTGATAAACTTCACCGCATCTCTCACCATACCCTCACTGAAAGCATGTCCCACCCCGTCATAAACATTATCTTCGAGATACACATCTCCGCTTTTATACAAACTCGCCACTGCACTCTTCAAGAAATTTAGGAAAGGTTTCGAACAATGATAAGGCACTAACTTATCATCGCCACCTGAACAAACTAAAATTCTCTTTCCTTTGATCTTTGCATCGAGGATTTCTTTGATGCGGGCTTCGTCGGATGGAGAAGGTGAAGACGGGATTTCTGAGGTGCCGAACAGAAGGCCTCTGGGGTCCCATTTTTTGATGCTAGTTATGAGAGAGTTGGGAAAATCAGTGCTCCCCAGAAAGGAGGCGAAGGTGGGGAGTTTAGAGAGCCGGGCTCGGTCGGTCATGATACCTTTTGGATATTAGTACATAGGTAGAGAGGAGGAGAAAACAGGACAGGAAAATAGTAGACAATAACAGAACAAGTAGATCACATTGGGCAGGAGAAATTCAATCGGATAATAATATATTAGGTTACATGAAGATGATTTTCATTTTGTCGATGTAAATGATAAACTAGATATTCTCGAAGGTTCCACAATAAGACATGTTGTACTTTGAAGCTATCCTTTAAAAAAAAAAGATATATCTTAGAAAATATGAACTTACGCATATAGTCAGGACAGCCAATAATTACAACCCCAGCAGTAACTCGAGGCTCATTGAATAGCACTTGCCATGCAGAATGGCCACCAAGTGATACACCCAAGACGAGATTTTGCTCAATAGGTAGAGGGTCGGGAGTATTGAAAGCATAAGATCCCAGATGATCCATTAATAAGGATGTATCCATTGCTGTCCCATGATAAATTCTAATAGAATCAGGATAAATATTATCTAGAAGGAATAGAGTCATACCCGAACATATCTTGAGCATGTGTTTTGTTCCCTTGTCTCCAAGCCTCATTAGCCAATGAATTCACTTCCCTAGAACCGTGGTTTCTCTGATCGAAGGCGACAGCTATCAAGCCAACATCAGATGATGGACGTTGGTTCCAATCATCAATACAGCTGGCTGCGATATTGGCCATTATCTCCTTGGCTCGAAGTCTAGGATGCAGCAGCCAGAGACAAGATACGGATTTACATCCTGCCGGTAAGTCGTCCAAGCCGTAAACGGTCGTCAAGATGCCAGCGATATGGAACGTCTTGGATGTCACCGGAGGAGGAGCAATGTGACTCTGTAAGGGATTTTGAGTTGTCATCTTTCTTACATATATGTTACTTGTCGAAATCTTCGATGGAACGAAAAAACCGTGTCTTGATAGATACAGTATGTTTGGGTGGTAGCGTCTGGTCTGGTGCTGATACCCCTGTTTCTCTCGCGAGGTTCCAACGTCATCTGAGAGGATGTGCTGATCTGAAGCCACCGAAATTGGATCTCTCCCCAAAATTCTTTGGCCAAACAATCAATTATTCAGATCCCGACCCATCCAAGAGCATCTCATCTTCTGCAACTCTTCAAACCTGGACTGACGATTCCAAATCATCTTGTACTGCATCTCAATTCTTTACGACACCAGTACCGTCAGAACATCAACACTACTCACGCTAAACTAAACAAAAGGGGACACCGAAGAACTCTTGGTGTTGCTTCCCATTATGAAAGCGGCGAAGTCATTCTAGGAACATAGGGAATAAGTCCAACGGGACGACAGTTTTTTACGCTGTGCGAGGTCTCCAGTTCCGATTTCCAGACGAGGTGATCTAGGTCCTAGAAACGCAGCATGGCACAACGCAATGAGGAATCCATTTCACCTGGAACACGCAACCCAAATCCGCAGCCACCTTGGGAGAAGATTCCACATGGAGAATCACCCGTGCGACAGTCGAGGTTGTGCACTGAGTTGGATTCAGACGGGGGCTTCGAATCATCGAATCTCGCACACCCTTCCACAAATCGAAATAGCAACACGAATAAGCTTGACCTTGAACCTTCGGATTACATAAATGGGGGTATCCCCCACGAAAGTTATAGTCCAACAGAAGTCAATGGGTCCATGAAAAAATCCAGTTCTTCCCAAAGATTCTCGGCATTGAAAAATAATTCCGGACTTCCCGCACCGCCCCCCATCGAAGCTCTAGCTATAAATACAGGCACGATCACTCCTCGGAGGCGGAGCGTTCAATTCGTAAGGGATCCTGGCGCAGAACCAATAAGTACTTCCAGGCACAATTCATGGGGAATGGAAGATGGCGACATACTCAGTAAAGACCGACGAGGCCCATCTTTGATGTCGAAATTGAAGGCTTTAGCTTCTACAGGAGGACTACAAACTCACACTAGAAGCCAAAGCCATCCTGGTAACAATACTGAAGACGGTACCGTGTCAGCTCCTCTTACACCTGCAGCCGAACGACCAAATAGACTCCCAAATATATTACAAGAAGAGGGTAGTGATGTGGATGCTGATGCTGAAGAAACTGCAGATGAAGGGACAGGCACTGATACTGCACGAGCGAAACGAAAACGAAGGATGCGAAGGCCTTTAGATAATTTAAACAGCAGCCAAACTGTGCCAAATACACCCCGGGCACGGACGAATACGCAAGCAGATTCTCCTGGAGATAGCACTCGTCCAAATTTCTTTCTCAGTCGACGGGCTACTGACGGATGGTTAGATCAAAGAGGCCACTTGTCTGAAGGGGAAGGGCGTGACAGACTCGCTAACCAGAGCGCATGGAGAAGAGGGAGCTCATGGATATCTAGTGCCAGAGCTGGAAACCAACCTTATGGCATCGACGGTAGCTCATCAAGGAAGACAAGCAATTTTAGAAGGTTAACTGGGTTCGGAGGTGGCCAGAGTGACAATGACGGCAATCCACAGACTCCTAGAAGACCGCTGTTTGGAGCTGAACGAGCAACTACGTTTGGTGCGCAAAGATGGCGGATGTTGAAGCATGGCCTTAAATTACTGGGACAGAAAAAAGAAGAGCATAAGATTGACTATCTGAAGTCAACCGAACTCATGGCCGAATTACGTGCCGGAGCACCTGCAGTACTTATGTTGGCGAGCATGATTCAACGAGACGAGCATGGAAATAAACGAATTCCTGTTCTTCTTGAACAACTTAAATTACAAGTGACTGATAGTAGACCTAACGACGACGATCCTACAGAAACTGAGAGACATTTAGTCTTTCGAATAGAGCTTGAATATGGGAGCGGTTTAAATCGAATGAAATGGGTCATTCATAGATCACTTCGAGACTTTGCCAACCTACATCTACGGTACAAAATCCAGGGCAGTAGCGACAAATACATCCAGTTAAAAAGTGATGCAGATTCTAGGCCAAAGCAACCACGATTCCCAAAATCCGCTTTCCCTTACTTTAGAGGAGTTCGTGGACTTGGCGAGAGTGATGAGGATGAGCCTGACGCTATTAGGGTTGACGAGACCGTAGGAGAGGCAACTCATAGTGAGACTGAGCGAAAACGAAAGAAGAGACGACCATCCCTAGGAGGCTCAAAAAGAAAGTCAAGTGCCTTAACAACAGACCCTAGTACTGGGGGTGCTTCAGGAGGAGGCCAGGGACTAATGCAGAAAAGAATCTACAATGAGAGACAGAGACGGAGATTAGAGCAATATCTACAAGAGATGATTAGATGGCTCATCTTCCGAGCTGACAGCAATCGTCTTTGTAGATTCTTGGAGTTATCTGCGCTCGGAGTACGATTGGCAGCTGAGGGCAGTTATCATGGCAAAGAAGGATTCCTCGTCATTCAATCAGCCAAAGGACTCGACGTAAGAAGAGTTCTTACACCGAAACTTATCTTTCAACGACACTCCCCGAAATGGTTCCTTGTGAGGCATAGCTATATCGTATGTGTCGATTCACCAGAAAACATGCACATCTATGATGTCTACCTTGTCGACTCGAAGTTTGAAGTTATTAAAAAACGACGTAAGCTTGCGGAATTAGGGAGGAAGGAAATTATCGCAGAGGCGGAAGCTTCAGCGAAACATCCCCAGCATCACAGCCTCAAATTGCAGAACTCGGAACGCAGGATCAAACTGTTAGCCAAAAATGAACGACAACTGAGACAATTCGAAGAGTCCTTAGCATTTATGTTAAACTGTACATCATGGTCGAAGCCAAATCGTTTCAACAGTTTTGCACCTGTTCGAAAAGGTGTATATGCTCAGTGGTTAGTAGATGGGCGCGATTATATGTGGAACGTCTCTCGAGCAATCAACATGGCCAAGGATGTCATCTACATTCACGATTGGTGGCTTAGTCCTCAACTCTATATGCGCCGACCTGCTGCCATCAGCCAGAAATGGCGTCTGGACAGACTTCTACAAAAAAAGGCAAGAGAGGGGGTAAAGATCTTCATTATCATCTACAGGAATGTCGAAGCTGCCATCCCTATCGATTCTGAGTTCACTAAGTTCTCTATGCTGGACTTGCATCCAAATGTTTTCGTACAGAGATCGCCTAATCAATTCAAGAAGAACCAGTTCTTCTTTGCTCATCATGAGAAGATTTGCATTGTTGACCATACCGTAGCATTTGTTGGAGGTATCGATCTTTGCTTTGGTCGTTGGGACACTCCACAACATAGCGTTGTTGATGATAAACCTACCGGGTTCGAACAATCAGATCTTCCCAAAGATGCTGACCACTGTCAACTCTGGCCTGGTAAAGATTACTCGAATCCCCGAGTTCAAGACTTCTTCAAGTTACATGAGCCATATGCAGAAATGTATGATCGCTCAAAGACACCCAGAATGCCATGGCATGACGTCTCAATGCAAGTTGTTGGTCAACCTGCGAGGGATCTGACGCGCCATTTCGTCCAAAGATGGAATTATGTACTCCGCGGTCGAAAACCTACGAGACCCACTCCGTTCCTTCTCCCACCACCAGATTATAATTCTGCAGACCTAGAAGCCCTTGGACTTACTGGCACTTGTGAGGTTCAAATACTGAGATCCGCAAGTGATTGGTCTCTGGGCATTGTAGAGACTGAGCATAGTATCATGAATGCCTATTGCAAAATGATCGAGGAATCCGAACATTTCGTTTACATGGAAAATCAGTTCTTCATCACAAGTTGCGAGACAATGAATGTTAAGATTGTGAACAAGGTTGGTGATGCCATTGTCGAGCGAGCAGTTCGTGCTTACCGGAATGGCGAATCCTGGCGTTGTGTGATCTGCATCCCTCTTATGCCTGGATTCCAAAATACCGTGGATGAGCCCGAAGGCTCAAGCGTTCGACTGATTATGCAGTGCCAATTCCGTAGTATATGCCGTGGCGAAGGCTCCATATTTGGTCGTTTAAGAAGCCAAGGCATTGACCCCGAGGACTTCGTTCAGTTCTATAGTCTTCGAACATGGGGCAGGATTGGGCCGAAGAAGATGCTGGTGACTGAGCAATTATACATTCATGCAAAGGTTATCATTGTCGACGACAGAGTTGCATTGATTGGTTCAGCGAATATCAATGAGCGATCCATGTTGGGTGTTAGAGATTCTGAGTGCGCTGCGGTTGTTCGAGATACTGATATGATCGAGTCTTTTATGGACGGAGAACCATATCTTGTTGGACGATTCGCACATACGTTGCGTATGCGTCTCATGAGAGAGCACCTTGGTTTAGATGTAGATGAGGTCATGGAAGACGAAAGACGAACGGAATTAGATCGCGAAGAAGAAGAATTTGGAGCAAAAATGGACGGAATCTACGGTAGTGACGATGACTATTCGGAGCCTCACGAATTTTGGCGCGGCGGTCTCGACGCCGTCCAAAGTAAAACCTACTATCGAAAGACATCCTCTACCAAGTTTCAATCACGATGTTGATTGGGAACAGAAAGATAACCCCAACCTACGGCCCGATATATACAAGCCGGTCACTAGTGACAAACGAGTCTCTGGCAATGCGGCAAATGCTGCAGAGGTAGCCGGTGATGGCCAAGATAATCTGAAAGCAGCTGAAAAAAATGGTTTGGCCAAGGGAAGGGATTCTATCGTGGTTGATGGAGGTCGTGAGGTTTTGATTACAGATATCGCTCCTGAGGGCAAAGGTACAATCAGCAGCCCAAAGAAGTCTCATAAACGCTTTTCTCCCCTCTCTAGAGGTAATAATGAGAGTGAGACTGGTAATTTCAGTCTACCGCCAGTACCTCGCCTTTCCCGATGGCACACTGAGGAAATGGGTTTGACTCAGCTTTCCCAATTGCCACCTCTACCTACTCTTGATGACACAGATATTGGTGGTCCACCTATCTATTTGGATGCTTTTGGAAACCCGGGCCCCAAACCGTTCAATCCTGTGACTGCAGATATTCAAATGGGCAAGGTTGATAAAGACTGTATGAAGGATCCACTCGATGACCGATTCTTCGAAAATACGTGGCGTTTGATTGCAGAAAACAATACCAAAATTTTCCGACGAGTGTTCAGATGCAACCCCGACAGCGAAGTTACCAATTGGTACGAATACACCGAGTTCATTCACTACGCAGACAAGTTTGCACAAGCCCAAGGTGGTGCAAAGGCTTCGGAGCGAGACGATCATGAGCCAACCAAAAGTGGAACTTCTGCCGGCGTGGCAGCACCACCTGTCCTTGGAGCGGCAGCGGTTCCTATCCTAGAAGTCAGCCAGGGAATAAGTAACGCATCTGAAAAGATGAAATCCCACGGGCATATGCAGGATCACCACCACCTTAGTACAGTAAAAGAGCGAGTCGGAGATGCCAACTCACAGCTCGATGCACGCCTTGATACGAGCGCGAACGAAAGTGAAGTAAATGACCAGCTAGATGGTGCTGACGAGAAGTCAAGCGCCAAATGGTCAAACGAAATATCGTCACCGGTTCTACCTTCCGGCGATGAAATGTTCCCTTCTCTTGATTCCACGCTTGTTGATTCTTCGGTTCCTGATTTGGACAGAGTAGCACAGAAAAGTGCCGCACGGAAGCCCACTTTTACACCAACACCACTTGAAAAGGCAACCACCAATGCAACATTAAACGGCGTATCACAAGGCTCTAAGAAACGTCGTCGCGGAACGACGAAGAGTCGTAAAGGATTTTCTGCAAATGACGACCTTCTCGGTCAACAGGATGTGGAGGAACTCTTAAGCATGATTCAGGGGAACCTTGTAGTCTTCCCGTATGACTGGCTCATTAAAGAAGAGCTTAATTCGAATTGGCTCTACCAAGTAGACCAAGTAGCACCGCTTCAGATATAGTAAGTCTGATCTATATTACTTTTAAGCTTCACTGACCTATAACGTAGTAACTAAATGTAAATTAACCTGTATATGACTCTTTGTGAATTTGGAAAAGGTGCATTTTCACAGGTTGAAGGCATTCCATAGCGTTTAGCGTAACAGCATAGCTTATAAAGCATAAAATTATCATTACAGTCATACCCTCTCACTAACCCAGATCGCACCTCTACATCCAGCTCTAATAACGCCCGTCAATAGAGAATGTGGTACAGCTTCCTTTGCATCATTCTGAACCGCATGATCTAAATGTTCTAGCTCCTCATCTCTGATCCTCCTAATCGTCTGCAGCAACTCTTTTAATTCCTCACCGATTTCCTGCCCCGATTTCTCCATCTGCTCTTCCATATCTAGTAAGACCCTTACCTGCTCATTATAATGGCCTCCTATTTCCGTCTCCACAGCTTCTGTACATGCCATTGCTGCTTCTCGTCCCATAATTGCCGTTCCCCATCCTAGAGCTGTGGCCGCTAACGACCAAACGGGATACATGGCTGTGGGTCGTATTCGATGTTTCGCTATGAGCTTGTTAAAGATCGAGAAATGCCCTTCTTCTTGATCGTACATATGTTTCATTAAAGGACGGAGGTGGGGGTGAGAGGAGACGATAATAGGTGCTTGGGCTTTGTAGATGAGTACTGCTGCTAATTCGCCGGCTTGGTTGACTCGGAGCTAGGATGATTGTTAAGAATGTTTGTTTTGTTCTGAAGACTTAGACCTACAGCACTAGTGAGAAATTCTCGCTGGGTTACAGTTAATGGTTTATTGAGTGGTGCTGGGCTGGATGCAACCTGTGACCCAGATTTTGCAATGCGCGAGGTTTGGTTTGGTAGTGAGCATGGGGTTTCATGATTTGAATTTTGGGAAGTTGCAGAGAAATATCGAAGCTTCAAAGTTCTCGAGTTTTGAATGACGCATGGAGCTAGAAAATCATAGACTGGAAATTGGGCTGTAGAAATTGCTGAACGCTTGCATATAACCAAAGCCATTTTCCAATATCAAGTTGCTGGATCTGAAGATGAAATCAGATTTACTAAACCTACTGACGATAACTTAGTCGTTCCCCTAGTCACAACTGGACCAATCGGAACATAAACTAACGTGTAGTCTAATTATGTCATCCGACACTAGTAAAGGGGACAATCACCTCAATACAATTTCGATCTAATTCGCGACAATACCACCACAATATCATAACAATAACTCAAGACATCTATTGTGGCGCTCTCTTTCGCAATTCAACTTCTTTCTTCGATTTTACCGGTGGATATTTTCTTCCTTCAATTTTCTCAACCTCTTTACAATTGCAACTGACGTATTCAACGTCTTCTATTAAGCAAACACTATTTCACATCTTTGTGGCTTGACAACATCCTTCTTTACTACATCGCAACTTACAATCATACACGAAATCCTGATATTTTCCTGTACCAGACAAAATCATGGCGGATATTGATGATGAGTTACTCGCTCTCGCTGGAGGAGATTCCTCAGACGAAGAAATCGCGCCTACGAACGATGATGGAGCAGGCCCTCAAACTCCAGATAAACCTTCGGCAAAGAATGGCAAAGGCAAGAAGGCTGGTGGAGGAAAACAAAATAGAAGGCACGATGACTCGGAGGAAGAGGGCGAAGCGTAAGTTTCCAGGCTCTTTCCTGTGAATTCAAAGTACCATGATAAATATCTGTCTACATTCGCTATGGAACCACACACTTTTGGTTATTTTTACTCTGAGCCGAAGCTTATTACAATGGATAGCTCATCTGGACACTCATCCCCAAATTCGACGAGATCCGCTCCCATGGATGAATCCGACTCAGACTCCGATGCTGGCCCAGCCAATGACTATGAAGATGGCGACCGATACCCCCTCGAAGGGAAATTTATGAATGCGGCAGATAGGGCGGAGATTATGGCTATGCCTGAGATCAAACGCGAAGAGCTTCTTGCTGAACGTGCCCAAGAAATTGAGAAGGAAAGACAGAATCGAGCTTTACGACAACTCTTGAACGCTCGCGAAGCCGAAAAATCGAAGCAGGATAAGAAGCGCAAGGCAGGTGCTGCGGAATTGGAGGACAACCAGCGAAAAACCTCTCGTCAACGAACTAAGCTTGGAGGTGGTAAAGTTGGTGAAGCAAGCACTGGTATCGATAACCTAAAACGCGCAAGGGCAGAAAAGAATAATCGTCAACTCCGTAGAGATGAGGATAAGGAGCGCAGCAAGGATTTCAGACCTACCAATGAGGGCTACTCAGATTCCAATGCAGATGGGGATAGTGAGGTAGAATGGGATGATGGCAAAGGAAAGAAAAAGAAGTCCTTATCTCCAGACTTTCGGGACGCAGAACCAGCCGGACTTCATGATATCGAACGAGTCCGAGTCGGAAGATCTCGCTTTGCCTTGGTTTGCTTCTATCCTGGATTTGATGATGCTATCACTGGCTGTTTTACGCGCATTTCTGTTGGTCTTGATAAAGAAACTGGCCAAAATGTCTACCGCATGGCATTGATTAAAGGTATGTTTGGAAATCTCTCTGTTTCTTCTTTGCTAATTTCCTGGAGGATTTGCTGAGGATAGACCATATGCTGTGACAACTGCAAACGGAAAGAATTTCAAGACGACCCAATATATACGAGCTGCCCACGGAAAGGCTGAGAGAAATTGGCCATTCATCACTTGTTCTGATTCTCCCTTCACTGAGGTTTGTGCCGATACCCACAGACCGAGTATCATGGTACTAATCATTTCATTTTTAGGCTGAGTGGAATCGCTATAAGCAGACCTGTCTTGTCGAGGGAGTTCCTTTGCCAACTAAGCCAAAACTCAATGGAAAAGTCGCCGACATCAACAATCTTGTTAACCGTTCCTGGACAGAAGCTGAACTTCAAGAAAAACTAACTAAATCAGGCGCTTTGGTCAACAAATATATACCAATCGAGCGTAATCGCTTGAATAATCTTATCAAAGAAGCCAAGAGTAGCGGCAATGAACAGAAAGTTGAGCAATTGCGAGCTGAACTTGAAGCTCTAGATGGACCAAAACTTGCTTATAGCACCTCACTGCAGTCCTCACCAAAGAAGTCTTCTATCCCAGCAGGATTGAGTCAACAAGAGCGACTTGCTATAGTCAACAAACAAAATCGTCGAAAGAATGCTGAAGAAGTTCGACAAGCACAAATCAATGAAAGAAGAGCCGCTAAAATGACTGAAGCTGCTCTTGCACGTGGAGAGCAAGTTGCAGAAGACCACTCTCGACGTCTGAAGACTCGTGCAAAGTTCAAGCATGATGTGTCTGAAGGTGTGAAAAAGATAGATAGCGAGCGTAGTGGTACCAACACACCAGCTGCTGGAACACCAAATCTCACGGCAAAGAAGGTCACTACACCCCTTCCCCACATTGCTAGATTGCAAGCTGCCAAAGATAGCAAGGGTCTCCCAACGATTCGACGACCACTCATGGATGATGATATTATTGGTTCCATCGATATTGGTATTGATCTTGACATTGAGATTTGAATGTGCTCAGCGGACTGATAATCACCGGGTGTACTTTGGCAGTCTTAAGATTAGAAAGCCGCACAAGAGTTAGTTCAGGTTCCTTGCGTGGTCTTGAGGGGTATCTTTGAAGTTTTGGGCTCACTTGCGTGTTTGTATCCTAGAAAAGCGATGAGATATTAGATATGCAATGTCTTTAATCCTCATTGTGACATGATGTGCAATACAACCTGAAAATCATTTGCTTATAGCACCACAATTGCTCCCAGGAATCTCGATTAATATTCAGAATGTTGAGAAAGTCCCATGTCTTCAGCATATGCATCATAATATTGTAATATTAATGAATAGATTAGTGCTCTTGATCTTATGAACTGAATAGTGAAAAGCTCATTGCAAGATAGCAATGCTCGCGACACAGTTAATGTTAACCGAGATCCATGGCCTGTGACTGCTAGAGGTGCATTTTCGTTTCATGGGCAAACGACTTAGATCAGCCGAGAGAAAGCACGCAAGCTAGAAAGAGAAAAATATTTTCAAAGAGAATACTTTAGTTGAATGCAGGTTTGTTCAGCAGGAGAGAGGTTCAGAGCATTTTAGATACGCTCTGGGGGGGTTTCCTTTCACTTCCTGGTCCTTGAACTAAAATTTTTACCTCATAAATATTTATACATAAATTGTCTTTCTCAAAAACTTGTTAGCCACAGCAGGGAATTAGAAAGATTTTTGTAGCGTATAAGTGATGATGTGATGCAACTAACAATACTGTTAATGATGTTTCTCATTTTGGAAAGCATCCTTCGTCAAAATTTCATATCCTGGGGGAAAAATTGCATGAATACATGATAGTATTAACTTTATATAATGGGTTTATCTGAATCACGGTAGTCAATGGCTCCTTTTGTTGATAATGTTGTTGTAGATGATACTCTATCTAGCCGAACCTTCACCCAGACTAAGCCTTCTGCGAGGCATAGCATAGATACATAATAGTAGTAAGTCTATAGAAGTGATGTCCAATCCATTGGAACAGTCAGTGCTTCCTGTCCATATAGTTGATGCTCTGTATATCATCATCTATATAACACATTTACCTAAGCCCCTACCCTAGTTCCTGTCCATGGCAGTGACTCTTTCGACCACACAACATTAGATATCCGCAATATCTGGACACCGCGGGGTTCGATTAGATAGCTGTGGGTCCATCACTTTGAGTGATTTAGATGCCGGAGGCATGAGGCGTGGGGGCCATCAGTCCACAGATCAACTCCTCGAGCTTACTCTCTTTATGGCCACGTGCTTCACTGACAAGATTTGGTTTATCTTATGTTGATAAACTTAATATACCTTTATATTCCTCTTACAAAGTTCAAAACCAAACACTCGAAGGGTCGCCAACAATAGGTGGGACTTGTCCGGTCCTTGGTCAAGTTCAACTCACGATTACGACTCCCTTCCTTGAGCCGAAAGACAATAAGGGAATCCGGTAGCATACGCTATTGGTTTCTACGTGTATATTCTGACACTTCCGGATCGAACGCACGGAAGGTCCTCGGTGCTTTCTGGTACTTCAGAATATTTCCTGATTTAAGCTCTGTGCGAACTGCAAGTCTCTTACTCCTAACAGAAGGAAAATAACATGACTGCACAGCTTAAGCAATCAGTCTCTACCAGATCTATTACTGAGATTTGATACTGGACGTCTGAATGGCAGACACCCTTCGTACTCTGGAGATTTCCTTGCTTAAGCTGAACGAGCGACTACAACGCTGTTCCTCAAGACCAAAAGCAATGAATAGCGGCATCATGCACAGTCAGTCCATATCATATTCCTTATCAAGCCTCGATGCTGACAGTTGGAAAGTTGCTGACGATTCTCAGTACTCGACAGATCTCCAGAGCCAAACTTCCCTTCCGACTTCTACTCATTCAACGACAAGACAAGATAATCGCAATACCACACACCCACACGCTCACACTCACAACTTATAAGTTACATTCTACTAGAACTTGGCATTGTTCGTCTAAAGGAACGCTACAAGTCTCGCAATTCAGAAACTTCTCTTGTCAAGCTTTCTGTGCTACCATTATTTTCCCCTAACACCTCAAACTTATAGCGCAGCTATACGCAGTGAGTCTATAGTCTATAATTGAGTTTTGATATTAAACATTTTTGTGATACTAATAGTGACATTTTTCAATTCAGAGGCCATTCTTCCCAAGCTTGAGCCTTGCTTGTGGTAGTGACAATTCCTGCGATACTAGAAGAATAAGAGAACGCAACAACAGAATAGCTGCATATCATCCTCAGTATGCATATACCTCTTTCGCATATAGTACTGAATGCTTAGATCTGCCAACAGCTAACAGAAACTTCAGGATCACACCCACGACGACAATACAACGGTAACTACAACGCTGGAAGTCAAAGTACAGCTGACAATAGTCTGCATTTGAAAGACCGTCCATAGCCTAATGGCATTGCTGGAGATTATAATGGATATTCCCAATTCCTGGTCGCAAAACAGAAGCAACATATATTATGAAACGGTACTCTGTACTTGTACTTCAGATCTCAAAGTACACTAGAGACCATACTGACCTGAAACCTGATACACTACAGGCAACTTCACAACAGAACGTTAGAAAGACGCCACTTGAATTGATTGATACAGCGCAATTCAGGTTACTTGCAGTAGAATCCTTCTTAACAATTGAAAACGTGTTGCCCGAAGGAGTAGGCTCTCCTCGTAGCAGACACTACCTCGCAACAAAACCAAAGATGCGACGAAACGGCCTTCAGATGTTTGATACTCTTTGATCTGCTTCATCCATGGGTACCTATGTATGTATGTATCATCAACGTTAGAGTCATCCTAACGGCAGCTTATCTGATGCAGCTATCTAATCTCCTTGTCTGTGCTTAGAGTCCGTGCTTGACCTGCCTTATGACCTACAGGCCGGACGACACAGCAACAACATCCAAACTACCCTCAATGGAGGAAGGCTCATGAACTGCTGCGCCTTTGTAAAGAAAGATCGGCTGAAACTTCAGTTGGCGTTCCAATTGATTTCTTCTTTATGTGGATCTGGTCCATGCATGACTCCAGCGAACATCCACAGATTCTGAAACGAGTGCGCGGCCGTGCTGGTCCAATTGCGACTTCAATTCCCCTCCGGGTTACGGTTTCCACTTTTCGATAGTGATCGGGATGGCGATGTGCTGGCAGCACAAGTCCACCATCACAATAGCAGGCTGGGTGGGCATGGAAACGATATATTCAGAGTACCATGTATCAATCAACTGAATGTTCCCTGAAGGTGTCAGTCCGCCCCGATACTAGTTTCACAGCATAGTCACGATGGCAGCAATTCAACAACAGCCTCATGTATGTCGATGTAGCTATACGAGGCTACATGCTGTAGACCGAGAGACAATGTAGTCGATGCAAGAAATATGCCAGCGCCTCCAAGAGCCGGTGCAGTCGGATCTACCGACTGCATGTGCCCGTGGGTTTTTCGGTCAGACCTCAGCCAGTAAAGATCCTGTTACAATACAACATCTCCATTCAATTTGCTCAGTTATTCCGTTCAATGACTAGAATCTCTTCTCGAAAGGAACTTCGTCAATCCTTCGGCATATGGAGAAAATCTCTGGCGTGCTCTCCCATCGGCTCTAGATTTGCTGTCCCATTTTTGCAAGGCTTAGTGAGTCTCAGAGTGTCATCGATTTAGATGTATCAACAGTGATTCATATGGGAGTCGGTTCCTTAAGATGCAAGTGTTCAGACGGAGGCCATCTACCGGCATCAAGGATAGCCTCCCAACTCTGGAAGGCGAAACACGCGGCCACAACACAGGGGTCAGCCGAATATGGAACGAATATGGTCAATTGATGGCTCAGCCTGGAACCCCTGACTACTATCAACAAGGCTCCGAAGAGAGGACCCAGGTCAGCAGGGGTTCAGGTGTGGGAAGAGTGTGGGGAATGTTCACATCAAACACTGGACAAGTCTCTTTTTGGCACACTTTTAATGCACTGACATGCATGACAAAAAACTCAACATTCCACCCTGCAGCCAGTTCTCTTTGATGGTCATGTCGGTCGCCGGCCGTTATCTGTTTTACTGCTGGTTTTATACGACTAGCCGTCATCAAACGTGGTCCATCTAGATGCATTCCCGAAGAAGCAGCCCTACATCTCTCTGGTGGCCTCTACACCCAAGACTTCGTCTTATGTTTGGACCAATGATCTCCCATCAAGCTCAACTGGTTTGTACTCACAACCCGTCCATTCTCCGGCTTCTTTTGGGTCCTCGGCAAGGGTCTGTGAAGTGGTCCATGATAAAATCGAGTAGCGATTCTAGGTCAACTTGGAAAGAACCGTCCAATCGCAAAAGATACACTTGTATCTTCAGATCTTGCTAGAACCTCGATAACTTGTTAGTCGGATGTTTACTCGGAACAGCACGATACACTAAGCTTCAGTGGAGTTGTTTCGAATGTTTCTGCTAATGTCTATGCATTGTCGGATGTTAATCAAATCATAAATCTCAGAGCGTCTATTTATAAGATATACGAATCGTTGTTTGCCCCCATAGGTTTCTGGATATTTACCTACTTTGGGTCTGGCTAGGTCAGTATGATATCTCTTATGAATAGGAATTCTGAAACACCTTACACCCATGAATATAGTGCACCGCCTACGACTACATTATTTATTTCTTCCGGACGATCCTCAGTCTCTATACAATCTCGTCTCGTCCGAGGGTGCCTCTGTTGGATCTCTTCTGGACCGATCAGCTCTCGAGTATTGTATGTGGAGGAAGTTAATCACTTAGAGACCCTATGCAACAACATTAGAAAGTCTCGACCTTGAAGGCAGGGAAGATCTCTGATCGTTTCCTGGTCATCAAAATGGATGTGACAGCACTGTTGAACAGTTGCACTCCTATTGAGGAGCAAAGGGGGGAGGAGAACTTACAGACACCCACACGGACTCGAACTCCATGGGATGCTGGAGGATACTCGCTGCCGTTTTCTGTGAGAAGATTCCCTGATCCATCATCTCCTCCAAGGAATGCTTCTCAAGCTGGCGTTTCTGCTGCTCCATGCGCCTCAAATGGCTCATACACAATTGGGGTCTCATTGGCTCCATTAACTTCATCTTCTTTTGTGGAATCAAAGGCCCCATTCGACGACATTCCATTTGACAAGCCAGTGAATAACTTCACCGCCCCTCAACTAGATCCTACGTCATTCAATCCCATTCACTTCAATGATTCACACACTTTCGATCTATCCGGACATAGATTATCTGACAGCCGCAGTAGCCTTTCTTCTTTTGATTCTTTTCAGTCAACAGCACATTCAAGGCTATCTTCATTATCGACTGTGTATAGTACTAAGAACCCGTCGATAAACCTTTGTCTAGACAATCTAGCCACCTTGATCCCCGAGCTACGCTTTCATACAATGACCGGCTCACCTCCGACAGACCCGCTGAACGCGCTCGCGCGTGCCGCAGAGGATCACCTTGAAGAGAAAGATGAGAAAGATGAGAATGTTGACTCTACATTAGATGATATGGCTCCCTCAGATGGAATTGAGAGTGGAACGAACAACGCTGATCAAGGCAATCTTGATGACAATGAAATTGACCCGATGGTTACAGAGTGTTCGAGTCAGGATGCGGAGAATATCAATAGGCATGGAATGCATGCGAGATCGGGTTCTCCAAGTGATGCGATGCTCATTCCCAGAAGAACCACCCAATTTCCTAGTCTTCGAGTGGATACAGCAAGCACTTCTTCAAATGCGTCAGATACGTAAGTTGTTATTCTATCAAGTACCTGTAAAATGAGCTGACAGACCCCAGGCATAATGCTAATACATATCTGAGCATGCACGTTGAGAATCGCCACCAGAACGCCTTGCATCGAAGAACAGCTTCAGCCCCTACTCCTGCTCATTTATCTGGAAACCCCGCCTCTCATAGTCCAAGCGCAGGTGCCCCTCTACCTTCGCAAAATTTGGTTGTTGGCTCTCCCCAATCCGGACAACCTCCTGACAGTCCGTCAGGTGTGGAGCTAAGGAGATCACGGAATAGCAGACCTAGAATTGTCTACCCGGACAACCTCGACATCCCATGCCAGTACCTCCCAAATTGCCAGACTGGTTCCACTCGCCGCAAAGCCATCAGTCACATCTTTGGTCGAAATAAGAAATGCACTAGGCAAATACCAGAAAAAATTTGGGTCCACTATTGCCGCAAACACTACCAAAGAAGCCGGTACCGGAACCCCAGGGAATATGCCAAACTTCAATGTGTTTTGGTCCAGGGTCAGATTCGTAGGATTCACGACTGGAGTGAGGAGAACTTGAGTTCTAACAGTGGTGGCGTTGTTCGAGACTGGACTCTTGCTATGCGTAAGCGTGAGCAAAAAAGGCTCGATGAGTTGAGAGCAGGCAACCGAAAGAGAGGTGCCGATATCTTTGATGAAGAAAGCGAGGATGATGACGACGAAGAAGAAGATGGGGCTTCGGTCCCTACTACTGCAGTTCCCAGATGGCTGCAGGAATTCTGCGGTACTGGCTACAGTACCAAAGAGATGCTAGAGATTTTCGAGAAACTCCACGAAGATGTCTTAGCAGATAAGATCCAAGAATTTCCCGACATCGAAATTCTTCCAAACGTCAGTGGTGGAGAGGAGGAGGAGAGGACTCCCTCGAAGAAAAAGCCTTCTAGCGGTCATCAACGGGCTCGGTCCTTAGGAATCCCAAAGGCTGTAAAATCTTCCCGAAGCATGCCTAGTCAACCATTTGCTTTTAATAACAAATCGGCTTATGTTACTACAGTCTCAAAGCGCCGACGTGGCAATGACGAGCCTAGTGGAATGAAATCTGGCCAGATGGATATGGGAACAGGTCGTCATACACAGTCCGAATTTTCTGCGCCCACTTCTCAACGCCTAGGCCCACGGTCTATAGCAGAAACTCTGGAAAATCCCCCTAATTCCCAAAATCCTGTTCACCAACGGTCTGTCTCAGATGTTGCTGGCCCTAATAGTTCTCATACGGCACATAATCAGCCGCCAACTTCTACCGCTCAACCTTTTGCTAGTTATACTCGAAATGATATTCTTGAACAGCGGAGAGTCAGAAGAAACCTTCGTGGAGCCCAGCAGAGTCATACCAGAGCCCAAAGCTCACCAAGTCACGCTCGATTCGCACAGGGATATCGGTCTGAGTCTTATGAAGCTGGATCGGTTGTGCGCGGCCCTGGCCGAAGTAACGATGCTCAATCACAAAATTTGTTTACCAATCATTTAGCAGCTCATCTTCATGGCCCTGACCGAAATGGTAGTGCTCGCTCACCAAATCTCTTTTCCGTACAACTTGCACGTCTTCACCATCCTCATGGCTTCAGAGATCTGGCCCAGGCTCATCAGCACAGTTCAAACACTGAACTTTTACAGCCCTCCTTTCAGAGTCAACCAGAGCGATCGAGAAATTTTCAAGGTCGTTACTATACTCAACCTATGGCACCACAACCAATGCCTCCACCACAAGCTGGATTACCAGCTCACGCAGGCCAACAAGGTTCTCTACTTCCGCGTGAGGACCAGCCCAGTTTCTATCCATTGCATGCTCATGATGTACCATCTGACAGACCCCAAAGTCGATCTGACCCTCGAGCAACTCAACACATGCAGCCACAGGCCCCCTCCGACGTGTCACGACCTTATTCAGGAGAGACTCAACATAACTATATCCTACGCGATCCCCAGTCCGAAGAGTCCAGACGTCGTTCTCATGACATCCACCCCCATTTGAACCGACCCAATTCTAGAGACCGCCCCCCAAACACCTGAACAATCTCGATCTCAAAACGCAGGTTCCCACATCTCCGAGACAAAGGAGACGCAGGACTTATATAAGTCGAGGCGTTGAAGCAGAATTCTTCCCTCTTCTTATAAACCACTTAATATAAGATTCTATGATCCGCCCATGCTTTCGTCTCGTGTTCATATTATTGGACCATTAGACATGATATCCCTTTAATTCGCACCTCTTTGGATGCTCCTGGGACTTGTATCGAATCAAGTTTCATGGTCTGAACCAACGCTAACTTCCGATGAGCGTTGCCTTTTCTTCTTTCGACGACCTTAAGATCTTACCGTTCTCTTTCGAATCAATCTTTATCTTGCGGTCTGATTCGTACTCATATAGAGGTCCTTTCACAAAATTTGCACAGAAGTTACATATTGACACTTCCATTTTCCCTCATGTATTATTAGTCATTTGATATGGCATTTCCTTCTTTAGACTCAGACGAACGCATATGGAGGAGACGAATGGTACTAATGACCCTGAACAATAGATCAGGTAGAGTATTGGCGTCAAAATCAAGATTTGGATTAGTCTTCGGTAGACTTTTCAGGTTTGATGTTTTAGGACGGAACTTTGGCAGTTGGAGATACTTCTGCGGCACAAAAGAGTCTTAATTTGGCACAAGAATCATATCGTCTTTGCTCGTTCATTCGGATACCATTGCAGTGTACAATAGATAAAAGCACCTTGCGTCTTAGAATGAATATAAAGCAATTCCTGCATTCCTTTGCCATGCAACTGACTCAGGTATTTGAACAATTGTAGATAGCTGTTCACATCTCTACTTGAAATCTGCCTTGCAGTGATTTTAATAACAGATGTCTCTTGCGATCTCCACTCCCAATCACTATCCTCATCTAGAACATTAACAAAGCAGGTTGTAAGATGAAACCCTCAATCCGCTCTTTCAATGGATATGATAGGTTATCCTATTATTTGACCGCGCCCTGCTTAAACCATATTCAATTCTCATTCCTTCAACACTTGATCCCATCACCACCTTCCCACCCTCTTTCATTCTTACCTTTCTTTCATGAACACTTTCGCCTATCATTCCACCCCCTGAATGAATCAGCCACAAATCCAACCCCTGTCTCCTCGGCAATTCAGCCTCTCAGCCAGAATGCGGAGAACCAATCTATTCCAAACGCATCTTGTCTATTTGCCGGAATCACGACATCCTCTCGTCTACTGGTAGCTTCCATTACAAGCTTTTGAAGGTTGTTAAAGGCTAATGCCATACCTCGGCTGAACGGGCCGTTGTGATTTGTTATGAGAAATTAGAAGGCAAGGCGTGACCGGGCAAAATTGCCTGAATCCTCTAAAGGTTTATTAGTGCATGGAGAGGACTGGGATTTGGGAGATGGAGATGGGATTAGATTGTGAGGTTGTTGAATCCGATGTTGAGATTTGGGTTTCAAGTTGTGCTTTGTTCGAAAATTATTGGAAAGGGGAATGAGCGCCTTTGAAGTTCGAGAGACCATGAATACCTATTCAAATAATATGCTTTCGACTGTTCACAAAACACTCTATTTTCGCGGGATATTTGTTCCGTGGGAAGGTATCGACACGGGTAAAGATGCAGGAAATATGGATTATATATGAGACTTGATATACGGACCGTAGTGCCTTGCCCATGGCAAATACGGAAATGAATGGAAAGCAAGTACATTTGCTGTTCAGATGACCATTTAAAATGCTATCGCTTTCTTCAAAAATTTAAGTAGGTTTGTTTTCCTGTGTCGGCCTTTTTGCTACTTGTTGTCATTTTCTGTACGTGTTTGTACCAGGTCGTATTTTGATTTCGAGATGCATTTTTCTTTGGCTAGCTTCACAGCTCTGGCTGGCGTGGCTACGAGTACGATTCTGTGGGATGGGAGATTCAATACTTTTAATTCGAGTGAGGACTTGAATAACTGGTCTTGGAGCGATGAAGTCGGTCCCTACCAATACTACATCGTATGTCCTCTTCCTTCCCTCCCTATTTATACCCCCGCTAATATACTCCCAGCATGGCTCCGAGGCCGTAACATCCTATGTGAATCTCAGCCCCAGCTACAAAAACCCAGCAGACAGCGGATCTACCCAAGGCGTAAAGATCACCCTCGATTCCACGTCTTACTGGAACGGGCAAACAATGCGTCGGACAGAACTCATCCCCCAGACTACGGCTGCTATTAATGCCGGCCACGTCTATTACCATTTCTCCTTGATGAAAAGTACGGTGAATCCACCGAGTATTTATCGGGAACACCAAATGGTTTTCTTCGAGAGCCATTTCACGGAAATGAAGGCTGGCTGGATTTCAGGGGAAAGTGGGACCAGCGATCCCTTACTTAGGTGGGATGTTAATAGTCAATCGCACTGGAGTACTAATTGGGATGCGGGTGTGTGGCATAATGTTGCTTATGAGATTGTATGTGTTGATCCTGAAGATAATAGACAAATGAAAAGCAAAGTAGCTAATAAACATAGGATTTTTCCGCCAACACAGTAGCCTTCTGGCACTCTACCGGTTCCGACCCCCTAACATTAACCGTTGCCGCAGTCAGCGTCTCCACCTCCTCCAACGGCGAGGACTGGCATCTCGGCGTCCTCGAGCTCCCTGTCTCCGGCCAAGCAGACACCACTGAAGATTACTACTTTAGTGGTGTCTATATCGAGAGCGGTTCCTTGACCACCTCCGTTGCCGGACCAGGCGGTATCGTGGTTTCTAGCTCCAGTGGACCGACCACTGCCCCCATTACCTCAGCTACATCTGCTTCTATCCCTGCCAGTACGCTGTCGAGCGTGGTGGCTACGTCGAGTGCGCCTGCGGCGGGGACTCTGCCGAAATATTCGCAGTGTGGAGGGACCGGGTGGACAGGGTCAGGCTCTTGCGTCGCGGGAACGACTTGTACTTATTCAAATGAGTATTATTCGCAGTGTTTGTGAGTTGGGGACTGAGTGGAAATGTGTGTTGAGGGGAGATGACATGGACATTTGTTGAACTGGAGGGGAGAAAGGGGGTTCTGTCCGCTTGTATATAATGCTCACCGTACATATTCCAGATTTTGTTACCTCTAAACTTTCAAGAATTGTTTAATGGTCTCTGATGAAGTTAGAATATCAATTTGGGAAAGGAGGTTGACCATGCTGCTGTGAGCTGAGCTATTTATGAGCACATATGGCTCCCCTAAGAGGTACGAATTGAGGATATACTTTTTGAATGCTTTTTGCCAGGCTCAGCGCCCTTAAAGCTAGCTCTTGCATGGCTGAAGGAATGAACTTTGCAACCTGTATGCATAGTGTAAGAGGATATATCTAACTATGAAAGAGTTCGTAAGGAGATTGGAGTTATACAAGGGGCCGCAACGCAAATTAAAATATGTATATATGTATATACATGAGGGAGGGATGGTGGCAAAAAGTGAATGATGATGATGAGGAAAGACGAGCGGGATCAATGCGAAGATACCTATCTATACGCAGTGCGCGCTAATTAATAAGGGCTACTGATAGTCATTGAAAGTCCAAGCCCTAACTATTCACTCCTATAAAAGCCTCCATATATTGAAGAGAATATTTCCGAATCACAGCTTCAAGATAAGGACCAACTCATAAAATATTAAAAAGATTGCTATTTCCACAGCAAAATTAAAGTCATACATAGATAGGGAGGGCTTGTTGACTGAATGTGTCAGGATGCTCCCGAACCAAGCAATCCTTGACCATATAAAACCCAGCACGCAGAAGAATCATTAACACCTTATCTTTCCCTTCGTTAATATTAAGTCCACCAAATAAACAATTCCCATAATATTAAACCTCCATTCCCAAGAATAGCCACCTATCACTCGTAGTATCAAGAATGTTAGACCACATATCGAAAGTAATTAGTTCGAATCCGACCCATCGAAGACTCTTCAATAGCGTTTTGCCTTCGGTCTCCAAGACTGAGCGATCCAGACAGATGACAACTTGAGAAACTGCGAATACAGCTTCTGCTAGTTCGATCAGAGCCATAAGACTTATTTTTGTTAGCAGAATACCACAATATCAATATCAAAACCGGCGAACTCACCCCTGCTTCAAGTCTTGTCCAATGATCGAAGGATCAAAGAAAGCAAATAGACTTTTCTTCTCTCCCTCTCCACCGACAAATCCCCGAAATGAACATCCGCCGGCATAATCCCAGATCTCAAGCCAAGCATCTATAGGTTGTTTGCCCGCCGCTTTCACATTACCAAAGTTACTATACACATCCTTGTAATCATCAGGTGGTGAATATGCATTATTAGGCGTACCCATCACGACAGAGCCATTAATAGCCGTATTTCCTTCTTCACCAAAGAAAACGGTTTTCATGGTCTCGCAGAAGAGTCTCTCACACTCTTCCCGGATGGTGTACACTGCCCCCTCTTTACGGTCTATCTTCTTGCCATCGGTATCGCACCTCTTCAAGCTGTTGCAATTGAGCGCGAGTTCGTTGGCAGATGTAAGGGCCGCGAGAGGGGGACTCGATGGAGGGGAGGGGAGCCCCGAAGAGTTCCCCATTACCTCAGGGAAACCACTGAGCCCCTATTGCAACGTTAATATGTGTTTGTACGACTTGGGATTGTGTTTTGTGGTGGTACACAAAAGCACCAGTTCACAGAGGTACAAGAGGATAGACACTCACCGCCTGCCCCAGTAGTAGAGTAATGGAATCCAGTTAAACGGGTTAAACGATCGACGACGTAGCAGCTGGCGAGGACGTGGGCTTGACGGCCGACAGCCTCGCCATCACGATTACTACTATGATGATGACTTTGTTTCATATTGGGCGCCATTAGTGATAATTGCCACGGTTGCGTTGGGAGTGGGTTTTGGGTGAGGTTAGGTTGGGCAGATTGCCGAAGTTGACTTGGAAGTAGATGAGAGGGTTGTTTTGGTAGTTTGGTATGTTGGAGGGAGATTTGATTTGTTGTGTTATGGTGACTTGATTGAGCGATGGAAGAAGAAAGAAAGATGTTCGATGGGTTCTAACTTTATTCCCCGCAAGAGAACGTACCTCCGGTGTGCCGTAGGAGCACGTGACTATCCTCTCCACAACATGCCCTCATAAATCAGACCCAGCAGAGAGAAAATTTTCTGTAAATTTAGATAAACTTTTCAAGCGACAATTACTATTGGCTCAGGAGTTTTCAGGAGTTTTATGCTGAGTAAAGGTGGTCATTCTCTCCAGGAGATTTGACCATTTACGCCTTCTTATTGGCCCAGGAGTTCACAGGAGTTGGTGTGGGGCAATTTACGCGATGAAATCCGCTAATTAGTCAAACCTCCCAAAAAAAGGGTCTGATTTATGAGACAATGCCTGCCCTGATCATTTCATTGGGTGCTGAACATGACTCTACCCTTGCGCGCTTGATAGCACTCTATGCTTTCTTTCTGTTATATAAGCTATCTATTTAAATCAGGTGAATTTATAAGTAAACCTTCAGGTCCTTTTAGGGCTTTCATGGCCTCGTCTCTGAGGCCATCAAGCTGACGAAGCACGAGTCTCGTGGATGCTATGTCACGAGGTCTCTTATCGATTGGATGGATCCCCGATAGCCGATCATGGTGACCCTTCCCTTTCTCCATCCACTTCACACCGCATTCATACCATGTCATTCACTCCATGTCATGTCGATATCGGACCACCACTACCACTATTGTGAGTTGTCGTTGATTATTCATGACTAGAGAGCCCCTCTCCTTCAAAGCTTCCTTAATATGCAGCCTCCATCCGACATTCCCATTCTCACAACATGACTCTCAAAACTTCGAATCATCCAAGTGAATGCAGTAGTGTACCTACTACCCTTATTGTTACGCCAACTTCCAGCCTGATTTCTTACCCCGAGCATCCCGTTGTTTACTTATAGGGCTTTGTTGTCCTGGATACTTTTCCAGGACTGGGTGAACTCCATAAGCTATGGCTTCAGAGCAACGACCTCCTTTCCCTATCTACCTCCTACCTACCTTCTTCCCCTTTCGTCGTCGTCAATCCTCTACCACAAGCATCTCTTCAATCCCGGCACTCAGCTACTCCCCCAATTCTACGCCAAGTTCCTCCCCTCCATCCTGGAATTACTTCTCCAGCCTCATCTCTCCACACCAAAAAATCATCGAACCCTCCTCTCGTTTATCAATCACCCAGCCAAATGTCTTGAAATGCACAACTTGCTCAACAGACATAGCCTATTCCTCCCAAATCGTCTCTAAAGGCTTCACCGGCAGGCACGGGCGCGCCTATCTCGTTTCCGGGCCTCCTCTATCGTCCAGATCTTCTACAAAGTCCAAAGACCTTATAAATACCAAGACCGGACGATCCGTGAGTAGAGAGCTATTGACAGGTGCACATATAGTAGCTGATGTTAGTTGTATGGTTTGTGACACGGTATTAGGCTGGAAATATGTAGATGCTAAGGAGGACGCACAGAGGTATAAGATTGGGAAGTACATTTTGGAGACAAAGAGAGTGGTTGTTAGTGTGAGTTGGGAGGATGGTGCAGATATCAGGGAGGTGGAAGAAGAGGAGGAAGAGGATGGGGTAGTAGTTTTTGATGAGGATGATGAGGATGAGTGTGAGGATTTATTTTCGGGGGTTTGGGATCCGGCAGCTGTGGCTAAGAGGAGGGGGCGGAAGGTTGGGGTCAGGAGGAAGGATGGTGAGTCGTAGGTCGTAGCTCTCTCAAGGGACAGAGAGCTACGTGAATTACTTTGATATATTGGGACAAGGAATTTTTTGGCTTTCATATGGACATGGCACCTTAGGAGCTGGTTTTCTTTCTCAGGTATACTGGAATGGGCGTAGATTATCTAGATGTCTTATTTATCTTAATATGGTGGGATTTTGGCTTACTTTATATACCCCTCTACTTGCATCAAATACTTCATATTAACTTGTGTAAGGACTTTGGCCGTTATCATGTGAGGTTTAGTTAAATATATTGACTTTTTATCCGGTTTTTCTAGTTTGATATGCTTTTGGATACATATATCCTCATCAACACTTCCAAACAATCATCTACAATTGCATCCTTATAAGTCTACAAGTTCACGAAAAGAGAAATAAGTCAAAGGACAAATACTTTTCAAAGAAGAAACTTGATAACATAGAAGAGAAGAGTAACTCTATGTTTAGTATCAAAATAATCTCGACCCTTAATAGTAAAGGCAGTATTTTTTACCCAACGAAGGAAGGTAGAAAATTCAAGTACAGCATGATTTGTATGTCCCCGAACTTCCCAAAGCATATACTTCTCGTCGGACCTGTAATAAAGGCCATATTAAATTCTTGATAGAGAAAGAATTTGTATCAGTCAAGTTAGGGGACAGTTAACTCTTACATTTCATATTGCTCGAGACACAATTTTATTCTGTTACACGTCCCCTAGGTCCTCCTCAGCTTTTCGACGACTAATCGACGACTAATCGACGACAATTGACGACTGATTGGATATTTCTTAGCGTCTAGTGCCCACAGATCTGAATTCAGAATTGCCTATACTTTACTTAAATCACACTCCATCTCTAAACTCGCAACTCCCTACACCACCTCACGTATCATCTTATTATTTCCACCCATTGCACAAAGTTTCTTGGAGATGGAGAAAGTGTTATTACACGTGTCAAATGTCAATAAAATTGTAGATAGGTATGTCCACTCGCATCACTGCAAAGATCATCTTTTAAGGGCTTTCGCGTAGATTCAAGCTCACTTTGAGTTTTCTTCTTTATCTTGCTACGCCGCTTTCCAAACTCCTGCAGTCGCTCTTGCTGTCAAACCGACAGCAAAGATACCGCCTTTCACGATTGAATGCCTTGTGGAGCATGGAGACCTTTAGCACGGAAGTCGTGACTCTCTTGGTCTTAGATTTTGATGGTGCACAATAAAACCCAAGAGCTCTAAGAGATGGTGAACGATGGAGTATATGTTAGGAGTTGGTTTGATGGTAGATATGTAAGTGGATTAAGAGCGCAATAGCCATCTTGCATAGCTGATCGACTTTGATCTAACATGAATTGAACAAGGCGGACAGCAAATTTTGAAGTTCAAGACTTGGAGACCCATAGCACACTTCTTGCTGAAAATAGGGAGTGCTTTAGACTGGTTAAAGTCTTCCCTGGAAACCCAAGCATGTGAGTACGCCCCCTTAATTCTTTAATGAAAGACATCTTGTCTTTAAACTCTCGACTTGAGATTTTTGTTTGCTCTTTGTTAATTCCCCACTTCTCTACTCTTGATGCAATTGCAATTTTCTAATATATTATGCCAGTCTCCAACAAAGTGATAGCCGGTGATACTCGATCTACTCTCGTATCCAAGAAGGGAGGCCCTTTGGGATAGCTGGGTTTTACAACAACCTCCAGAGCTTACAATGCGATGGTTTTCATCGTAATTTCCATAGTTATATCTGTTACACTGGCCTATTGCACAGAATACTGTGGTGGGGGTGGTGTCGCGACACTCGTCAGTGCACTATTGATAATTGTTTCTTCTCGCATCATCCCCAGCTAATGGTACGACAGATGAGACCCACCTCCCCAGCAAGCCCTTCATATTTAAGGTAGCAGGTTCAAAGGCCGATGGAAGCTCTTGTATCATCGTCTTCAGTCCAACAATGGATACAAGAGCTTCCATCGGCCTTTCCAGGTTCAAAGGCCGATGGAAGCTCGATGGTATCATCGTTTTCAGTCCAACAATGGATACAAGAGCTTCCATCGGCCTTGCCAGCTACAGAAGCCCTGCTCTGTGAAGAATCGGAGAATAAGGTAGACATGGCCAGTACCACACTGCAGTGCTGCTTGCGACAACTGTATAGGCCAGGAATGGCGGACATCCTTGGAATTGGACATGCTTAACTGAATCGTAAGTTCTGCATCAGACCTTTTCTCATCATTAATCCTTCTCCTTTCGATCGGAGATGCCATATCTTGAGGTTTAAGGGCCAACTCTTCCATTGGAAGCTTTTGCAACTTTAATATTCTTCATGGACTTTACTGACGATATCTCAGGCAAATTAAGGAAGGAACCTTCGGCCTAACGCCTACCTGATACTGACTTCGAGACCTTGATGTGCAGAGTAACGAGGTGGCAAATGAGCCTTCGGTGGATGACGAAGCAGCAATTGTTACATCGAGACTGCTGCATGATATCATGGAAGATATTCATAATATCATTGCTTGTATGAACAGGCGGAGATCTTGAGGTATCGGCTGTTGTGAGAGCGGATATAAGCCCCATCCATAGCTTTCCCAATCCACAAACTTGATACAACGCATGATTGATATTGACCTATTACAAGGCGTCACCTAATTTGGAGAAATACGGCAAATCAGATTTAACAACCAGGGGGACTACCGCGCTGTTTTGAATTATTTAGGTTCCCAAAGAGCTATGATTTACCATGGCTATCTATCCCCTACACATCAGCTGTCACAACGCCGCCCAATCCCCAGGTGGAGGTGAAGTTAAAGAAGGAAGATGAAAAGAGCCTGCGTCAGAAGAAGAAAGTGGCACGCGCTGAAGCTCTTGTTGGGCTCGAGCGCCCCGACAACTTTACTATGCATCAGGTGTATGTTGCCTTCAGAAACTATTTTGTAGAGTCATATATTCTGTTGAGATACCATCTTCCAGAAACAGATCCGAAGAGAGATGGATGCACACGACCGAATTAAAGCTCTTCATGAAGCATTGCATGAGAAGTAAGTTGGACCCAATGTTGAGATCAAACGTCTGAAAACCGGAGTATTGAAGTATGCAGTATTATCTCACTAAAGTGCTACGATGAACGACAATGACTATAGAATTGCAATCATTCATGAAGCTACAAATGTCACCATTCAGAAGGATCCCGCGTTGTAAGTTGAGTATTGATTCGTAAATGACCCCTGTATGTCCAGAATGAAACTTTTCTCTCTGATAGATAATCCCTGGAGAATCCAGATGAAAAGGAAGATAAAATTTGAGGGTGTTGATTCGAGATTGCGATTAATGATGGATGTCCTAATGCTTTGATAGATCTTGGTATCATGGAAGCTTTCCTCTTGTATCCGCCAAGCTCAATGTATATCGAATGAAGGCGACATAATTAGGAGCTAGTTTAATAGTTGACTCCATGTCTTTAGTACAGATGTAAGCTCGAAACTAAGAGGGGTTCAGTAACAAATAAAGAGACCAAGAGAGGAGGAGTCATGGTTCGATTGTTGCCCCCCATGATTTTGATGAGAAGACCTTGTGTTGGAAGACTTGACTATCAACAACGATGAATCTTTCATTTCTGATTGAGGGTATGTTTATGCCTAAGGCATAATAAAGGCTAGCCTCTTTCGGATTAAGCGATGACTGCCTATATTTGTAAGCCGCTACTAGAAAAGCTTTCATCTTCGCCTTACCTCTTCTTTCCTTCAACTATTTGCGACCGCCCAACAACAACCTCATCGCCCTCGCCATAACGTCGTAAAACATACTCTCCCTATAGTGTTGTCTGTCTTTGCTAAAGGAAACTGTTGGGGGCAGATACTGGTCTGGTGGATAAGAAAAGAGGAGAATCTTTGTTATTGTGGTTGTTGGGAATTCAGCTTTGGTGCTTTGCTTTGTCGTGGAGGACATAACATACTCAAAGAACATCATCACAGTTCGCAGTTTGCCTGCAATCTTGTATATCATTTCCTTTCTCAGAGCTTGATTGCAATCAGATTTGATTTCACCTCGTTCGTGCGGACGGAAAAGAAGAATCTTGATTTGCAACGGTCACATTCACATTCACATTCACAAATCAATTCCCCTTTAGCCTCGTCATACCACTAACCTGAGCACGTACTTGTGTTCATTATTCCAATCGAATATCATCATTTCTTTGACGCAACCTCTCGACCTCCGATCATTATTCAACAAATCACATCCCCTTCTCTCCAGACATCATGACGTCCTCTGTGTTCTTCAAGTTCAAGTCCCAAAAGGATCCTCAAAGAGTTGAATTTGATGGTACTGGTATCTCTGTCTTTGAGTTGAAACGTGATATTATCACCCAGAGTGGTCTTGGTGATGGAACTGACTTCGATCTCGCAATCTACAATGAAGATGGTAATGAAGGTGAGTATCTTTCATTGTGATCGCAGTATACCAACTAATAATCCATCAGAATACGATGACGATACCACGATCATCCCCCGATCTACCTCGATCATTGCCCGTCGATTGCCACCTATCAAGCCCGGAGCAGGAAGAGCCGCAAGATATATGTCAGGAAAGATGCCAGTAAATGCCAAGAATTCCTCACGAAAGGAACAATCCAACAAATCGAGTGCAAAAGCTACAACTAGTAATGGAGCGGCCCAGATGAATAGTGCTATGACGGAGGAACAAAAGATGGATGCCATGTTTCAAGTTCAGACCGAACAGTGGAATGCAACTCAAGAAGAAATGGCCAAGTAAGTCTACTCCTCTCCCGCGACGAAGATGAGTCGTACTAACAGCCTCTAGTCAAACCCCAGTCTTTAGACCTGGCGGCAATAAGAAAGGTCAACCTCAGCCAGAACATGAGCCTCCGACTGGGTATATCTGTTATCGGTGCGGTGAAAAGGGCCACTGGATTCAAGTCTGTCCAACAAACGATGACCCTACATTTGACAATAAACCACGAGTCAAGCGTACGACTGGCATCCCAAGATCATTTCTCAAGACGATAGAGAAACCCAAGGCTTTGAACAATGATGGCACGACGGATGATACAAAACCACCATCTGGTGTTATGGTAAATGCAGAGGGGGAATATGTGATCGCAGAACCAGATAAAGCTTCATGGGAACTGTTTCAAGCAAAGACAAAGTCATCTGCTGCTGCTCAGAAAGCTGCTGCATTAGGAGATAAGGAACTGCAGGATAGAGGACTGGAATGCCCTATCGACAGGAGAATATTCATAGATCCAATGAAGACGCCTTGTTGTGAGAAGACGTATTGCAATGACTGCATTACTAATGCTCTTATTGAGAGCGATTTCACTTGTCCTGGTTGCCAGACTGATGGAGTATTGATTGATGATCTTATGCCTGACGATGAGACATCTGCCAAGATCAAGGTTTATCTAGAAGAGAAGAATACTGCGAAGAAAGACAAGGAGCGATCAATGAGTCCATCCGTAAAACAAGGATCTCCCCCCGTTGAAAAAGAGAAGACAAAGACTCCTTCGCCAGCTCCGAAGTCACCCGTGCAAGTCATAACACCGGAAACTAAGACATCGAGTCCAAAACCAGTTGTTTTAGAAGAGAAGAATCCCAAGAAGCGCCCTGCAGAACAACTTCTAGAGAACCCCAAGATTCCGAAGGCACCCAAGGCAATGCAAAAACAACAAGAAGCGCAGCAGAAACAGGCTTTGCAGCAGCAAGCCATGATGAACGGAATGCCTGGATTTGCCAACATGCCATTTAACCCTTCTTCTCATCAAGCCTTTGGGACAATGCCTATGATGAACGGGTTTGCTATGGGCATGCCAAATCCTATGATGGGCATGAACCCGATGATGATGAATGGATATGGAGGTTATCCTAATATGAACATGAACATGAACATGAACATGTATGGTGGAGGAGGAGGATATGGAGGAATGGGTATGATGAATGGAAATAATGTTAATAGAGGCGGTGGTGCTGTCATGTCACAACCTAACAATGGAACTGGAGCAACAGGCGGATTTTCCAATCAACAAAAGACAGTTTTCGCAGAACCGTTGCCAAATGAAGAAGACAATGCCTATTTTCGCAAACCTGTCAATCCTCATCGTCATCAAGGTCGCCAACGACGAGCGAGACCCAGTGACTACCGAGAAGTTTGATTCTTTCTCCGAGGAAATGCACGCGGTAGTTATCCCGTTAGGCTTCGCATTCTTTTCTCTTCTTTCTACCATTCATACAGCATTGCGACGGCGTTTATGGGAGGAACCCTTCCGGCATTTCAGGGGCTTTCTCACGGCATCAGCATTCGACAAGGAGGTACTTGTGATAGCATTTATGGTTGGGTCAGTGAGCGGAAAGGCCGCACTCATGATAGATTCTCCGATTGTAGCAATCCCATGAAGTATAATCACAGATTGTCTCCCATCCCTGTGATGCAATATAAGTGAGTAAGTATGTGCGTGTTGTGCCGCCTCGCCAGTTATAATATGACAAGTCATCTCCCCACGTTACACCCAGATCCGTGGAGTTGGAGAAGATGTTCGACTTTTTCTGATCAATCTATTCTCGCGGTGCACAAGATAAGGTAAAGTGATCTGATAGATGTGATAGATATGGGCCACGATCCCAATCTGCATTCCACGGCAGAAACGAAGCCCAAGTGCGACAACACCTTCACGACACCCACGACCTTCACATCTATTTCGAGTTCGGATGGAAGTCCTGGGTGTTGCGATTGTTCGCTGGTTCTTTGATTTACAGGTCTTGATAAGAACGCGCCTCTTGTTCGAGGACGGAGGTGTATGTTGATGCGCCCCTGGCTGTCGTCCGCCCCCCTTACATTGGAGTTCTGCAAGGGAGGGGAGGCCAGAGGCATCAATTCCCGTCTGCCCGACCTGACCTCCTCTCCGTGTCCTGTCCATGCTCCCGGAAGTCGTGGCTCAGATGGCTGGGCTGGGCTGGGCTGGGCTGGGGGCTGGGCTTGCTTCTCACCTTCTCAGCTTCTCACCTTCTCAGTTTCTCCGCTTCTCCTTCTTCGGCAGTCCGGACAGACGGGAAGCCCAAATCCGGGGTCCCATCCGGGGGATATGCCGTCCATGCTCCGTCCATGCATCCGTAACCATCTCGCCGTTTCCAGCCTCTTTGATCTGAATGCATCCTTCTTGGTGGCCCCCAAGGAAGATTCCAAAACGTCGGGTTTGGAAACGTGCGGGATGGGGATGGGGATGGGAATGGGAATGGGCATGGGCATGGGCATGATGGAATGAAGAAATCGAGGGGGGGAAGGGGGGGGGGAGTGAGATTCAGCACCCAACTCCAACTCCAACACCAACACTAACAAATCCTTCCAACTGCTGCTGATTGATTATGTATGTATATTTCATCCGCGAGGGACAGACACACCCGATGTTTGGCCCCTTCGTTTTGGCAATTTCCTGGCTCATACACGGAGGGAGGTCCGATACGGTAATGAGCGAAGTGGCCTCGGTCGGTCCGCCTTACTGTGTCCGTGATAATACTGGAGGCGGCCGTGCGAGGATAATCATGCAGTCAAGAGATTTGCGCAGATTGCGGTCGGGACCTACGACGGTACCGACGTACGAATATCCGACGGCAGTTCATCTATTTCTAGGACGTATCAGGCTATTTGGTTGCGCTCTCACGCTTCGGGGATGCTTGTTCGCGAGGTTGGGTGACGGACGGGTCTTTATTTACAGGACGCCGTCATATGATGGGAAATCTAACGTCAAGATCAATTACGGTCGCAAGTTCAAAGCGAGCGGTTGCACGGGGTCCAACCAACATTAAGCGCTGGCCCCGGCCTGGCAAATGCGTGGGGTCCTGTCTTGCGCGCGGAAGGGATGATCCGACCCTTTGATCCCTTTGATACTAGATACTAGATACTAGATACTCGATACCAGGTCGAGGCCGGTCCGGCAGGCAAGTCGGGGAGGGGGGGGATCGTCATACCGGTCGATGCTCCCGTGCAAAGCTGCTCTGTACTGTACTATCGGTGTATATATATATCAGTCAATAGTGAGCCAGTCAGCCAGCCACCTTCCCCATCCAGCTTCACGAGAATGGATACAACATCCAATGCCCCCCCTCCCCCCCCCCCCCCTATCCACGCAGAGAGGAATCCCGAGAAGGACGAATGCGGACGAGGCACTACCGTAACCCGCAACCCCGTCACCCCCACGGACAAACGCAATTGCGAAATTAAAAAATTTAAAAATAATTTTTTTAAAGCTTATTAAAAATAAATCCGTTTTATATAATTATTTACAAACGCAACAATAAATTAAAAGCAAAATAATATATTGCTAATATATAAAATTTTTTTTTATTTATATATTATTAATAACGCTGTTATTAATTTTGCTAATAATTATAAAAATAATTAATTTAATTTTTTTGCTAAATATAAAAATATATTTAGCTTTGTTAAGCATTTAAATTAATATTATTTAAATATTAAAAATATTGCGCAAAACGCTGGCTCGATAATTATTTAATATTATTTCGATATAAAAAATTAATTCGATCGAAACAAAATTAATATATCGCAAGCCGATTAAATTTATTTTATTTATTTTAATTTTATTAATAAATTTTAATTTATTTAATAAAAATCTAATTTTTTTCGTTAAGCACTTAATAAAATTCTATTAAAATTATAAATTTTATTAATATCGAAATATAAAAACGTATATTAATATTAATTTTATTTTAAATCGTAAATAATTAATTATATATTAAATATAATTTAATAATATAAACGTAGCGAAATTTTTTTTAAATATAACTTTAAAGATTTTTATTGTTTTTAATATTTATATAAATAAATTTAGCTTTTATATAATTATAAATTGTAGCAAATATAAATTTTTTAAAACGTTTAATTAAAATATTAATAAAATTTAAAATAATATAAATAATAAAATATTAATGTTTAATATTAATTAATTTGATCAAATATTAAATTAATATTAAACCTTGCAAATATATCGCAAAAATATTGCATATTTTTTAATTTTTATATATTTTAAATATATATAACAAATAATTAATAAAAAAATAAATATTATTATAAATAATTTTAAATAATATTAATTTTATAATATTTTTATTAGCAATATCGAAATTAAAATATTTGATATCGTTAACTTAAAATTTAAAAATATTTTTATTTAAAGCATTAAAAAATAATATTTGCAATCGAAATTTTTGCGAATTGCGAAATAAAAACGATGCAGCACGTTGCGAAAATTTATTGCAAAATTCTTATATAGCGGCAATAATAAAAAATATAATTTTTATATATATTTCGGGGCCTAAGCTTTATAATTAAAAATTTAAACGGTTTAATATATTAAATATATTAAGATTGGAAGCTAATAAATATTAATTTAAATTTAATAAATTTCGAATTTATTATTATAAAAATAAAATATAGCTAACAAAAAATTGCGAATAATAAATCTCGAAAATAATATTAATTTTATTATTAAATAGTTGCTGCCGATGCAGCTTTGCCAAATTTAATTATTATAAAAATTAATATATCGATAATATTATAAATATGCTTTCCAAATTAGCCAAAAATGCTTGCAAAACTAATTAAAATATATTTTGTAATTTGGCTTATTTAATTAAATAAAAATTATTAAAATAATATTAATATTCCGTTAATAAATATAAATCTGCAATAACAAAATTATCGTTTGCGACGAAGTTAATAAGATTGATAAATTTATATAAAATTTGCAAACTATATAAATATCAAGTTTTAATAAATAATATAAATTTATTGGTTCGAATAATAATATTTTTCTATATTTGCTAGAACAAAAATATCTAAAAAATCCCAAATATATATATCGCTAAAAACAAGGAATATTATAATATAATAACGCAAAAAATATAGAGCGAAAATTAATAATTTTAATAAAATTATATAAATAATAATTCTTAATTGGAATTTTTAATAATTTTTGGCTGCTAATAAGCTAATAATTTAATAAATTAAATAATTCACGAACAGCGAGCAACGAAGAATATTGCTATTAAATATTATTAAAAATGCTTAAAATCGAAAAAAAAGAAAAATAATTTATTATCGTAGAAGAGCGAGCTCTAATAAAGTGAGTCGCTGACTAATCTAAGCTAGCTAAGCGAATGCATTGGATGCCTTAGGCATAACCGTGACAATTGCTATATATTGCTTTTTTTTTTATATAATTATTTTTTTCGCCGAAGCGCTAAATTTTTTTGCAAAAAAAATAATTATTATAATTATGCCTAAAATATTTAATGCATTTGCTTAACTAGCTTAGATTAGTTAGCGACTTATCTTATTAGAGCTCGCTTTCTTATAATAATAAATTATTTTTTTTTCTTTTTCGATTTTGAGCACTTTTAATAATATTAATAACAAAAATGCAATAAATTAATAACAAAAATAATTTTATAAATATTATAATAAAAAAAGCATTTAATAAAACATTAAAAAATTTTGTTGATATTAATAAATAATAAATTTAAATAAAAAAATAAATAAAACAAAAAAAAACAAAAAAATAAAAAAATTAAATAAAATTTAATAAAATCAAAAAAATTTTTAAAAAAAATTTGGCATTATTAATATAAAAAAAAGTTTACTAATATAAAAATATATTTTAGATTATAAAAAGCAATTTTATTTATGGAAATATAAAAAGCTAATATTGCCCAGGTCTCATTTATATTTTATATTTTATATATTATTATTAAAATCAGCCAAAAAAATGCTAAAGTAGTTAATAACATCGAAATTTAATTAAAAATAAAATCATTAACAGAAATATTTAATTAAATAAAAAAATTATAAAAAAATAATAATTTATAAAAATTTATAAAAAATTTTAATTGCCCAAAGAAACTTTAGAAATTTTATTGAAAATATTTTTATTATATAAAAAAAAGCTAAATTTAAAAATCTTGGTTAACACAAAAAAAAAAGTCGATTAAAAAAAAATTAAAATTATTGAAAATATTAATAATTAAAAAAAATTTGTTTTGCTGCCTTTGTGTTTTTTTTTGTTTTTGTTTTCTTAACTTAAAAGCGTTTAACTTGTTCAAATAACAAAAGCTATAGCAGGCTATTTTTTTTAACGCTTTTTAAGAAACGCTTTTTGTTTTCGAAAATAAAAAATTTTAGCAAAGCTTTTTTGTTGCTTTGCGATAACAGCTTTTTCCTCGGCATCTAAATACTTTATTTAAGTGTTTAGTAAAACCTAATTATTTTCTCGAAAAATCTTGCTTTATATACCAATAGCTACTATTGTGTCGCAATTACTTTTGCTGGCACAAACATACTTCGAGCAATAGGAGGCTTTCTTTTGGTCAAGAATGCATTTGCATTGCTTGGCAGAACAATAAAAACAAGCAATCATCTTGGAACCACACCCAGCAGCAGATAGTAGAGGGGGTTGTTCTGCTTGGGAACATGCCTCTTTTTGCAGATGCTGTTCCACAGGTTATGTTGAACTATTGATCCAATATGCAAGAATGGGAATTGAATTGATTCTCACCTTTTAGGAGGGTCCTAGAGGTGCTATTTCTAATAAATAAATGGAATCGATTTGACCATCGATTCCTCTCACATGTGAATATTTCCCCAACTAGAAGTAAATAGCCGAACTATAAAATTAATAAAGTCAAATAAACCTATTGCCTTGGTACCCTTTGGTCGCCTTGGTCTGATAGGTTGGCTGCTGTGACTGTCCTCTTCAGGGTTTGGGACATGGTCTCTTGGACATCGGCAGTACAGTGGTCCAGCAGGTTGCTGCTGTCCCCTGGCCCTGTTTGCGGCCATGGTCTTGTACATGTCCTTGTAGGTCAGGTCCGAGAGGTCGTAGAACTCAAAGTTGTCTCGGTAGGAAAGCCACATCCCTCAGTACAGCAAGGGTTTGGGTGACCATTGGCTCACCATGCTTCGGCCTCGGCCGGGTCCATCGCCTCCAGCGCCGCCATCCACGGTCAAGGGATGCTCTTCATAAGATTGTTGACGGCCCCCCTAAAGGCATGACTCTTAGGAGGGGCATCCGGCGTCTTGGGTCGTTGATTCTTAGGGTCCCAGAGGTCCCCTATCTGCTCGATAGGCCTGTAGTAGCCCTCTGCAATTCTCTTCCAGGTGGCACTTCTCTATGTACCAAACTAACCCTGTGGCTCAGGAGAGGTCGGGGTCTGTCTTTGAATATAACTGGGTAAGTACCAGAACCTTGCGTTGAGAGACTGCATGGCCGTCTCTGGTCCGACAAAGGCCAGCCTGATGTTGTCCTTGCTCTCGGGGGTCAGCAGCAGCTTCTTCCACTTCTTCCAAAAATGGTTGATCAAAGATAGGTAAAGATAGGTACATGGTGTGCTCTGCAGGACGCTATTCTGCTTCTGTCTCTACAAGGTGTCGGCCTTCTCTGTATGAATCCCTACTGAGCAGGTTCCCTGACAAAGGGTAACTGCGAGTTGCACCCAGGGAAGTTCGGGCTTTATCTCCATCCGACAAACCCATCCAAGCGCCTTGACAATTCCTCATCAGGAGCAAGCACACCTCGACTACAGGGCACCTAAAGCCCGAGGGGCATCGAGAGGATCGGTCCTGCAAGCCTGGATATGCAATTGCGCCTACTGAGTTCCCCAAGGCGCAGTCCACCACAGGAGGCGCCATTACAGACACTATTGCGAGCTGTGATATGTGTCCCTCAGTACTTGGGAGAAAGATCCCTATCGCTGATCACGCCAGGAGGCAAATACCAGCTAGGGCGGACCCCTAATTGTCTTACAAATAGTAATAAACAAAGGCCTGCCATTTATAGACACCAGCAGATCTAGCCTTGCCGAGGCAGACAGGTTTATAGGCGCCCCTATATAGCCTTACAATAAACACTAGGAGGGACGATATCCCTCTGCCTATGCTAGCTTTGTGCCTAGGGCAGCCAAAAAGCGCAATAGGTTAGGAGGGAGAGCAAGCAAAAAACAAAATATGTTTTTATAAGTAGACATAGCCTAGTAAAAAGACCTAAACATATTCCGACAGCCTTAACTAGAATACAACTACAGTAGGCCACATATACTTTTTGGTGCATCAGTACCCTGCCAGGGCAAAATATTAGATACCTAATATATCGAGATTACCCTAGCAGCAACCTCGAAAAGGTTTGCAGCCAGGCTTCTCAATATGTCCAGGGATGCACATATAAATTGATATACATAAAGTTAGAGTACAAGAGCCCGGGGAACCGCCAGCACCAGCACCCCCTAGGAAATAAGGGGCTCTCCTACTTAGCGACTTACACCGATGCCAGCAGCACATCCTAAGCCTCGAGAAAGAGGGGTTGCATTGCTAGAACCACCCAAAAACCTCTGTATCTAAGGCTTTTACTTAGCGTCTTACTTTAGCACAGTTGCCCACATACCTCCTCCCCTACCAATCCCCTAGTTGCTATTGCAGCGCCTACGCCAGAACCACCCAGGAGCCCAAAGACTCCTACTTAGTGATCTACACCGATGCGCAGTATCTGCTATTTGCCATAGCACCCAGAAGCGGCTCCGAGAGCCAGGGGAGGGAGTAGTACCCTCTACTAAGACCGCCCAAAAGCCTGGGACACTTACGCTTTTACTTGGCGAGTTACCCTAGCACAGCAGCACTCTTCTTTCCCTAGCGCGTCTTTCAGGGGCCACAGGTACCAGAGCCACCCAGAAACCCAAGCCTAAAGGCCCTGAAGCTTCTACTTGGCGATTTATACTAGTACTGCTACCCACCGAGAAACATATGCATAAAGTAGAGGGATAGCAATCCAGTGCCTAGAAAGCTTTTTTGAAAAAATCTAGCTTTTTTTCTTCTCCAAGTTAGATAGACCGAAAACCTCTACTTATATACCTACCGACCCCTCTTCCTGTCAAAAAGTATATGCAAATATTTTTGGCAAAAAATTATTTTCCGAAAAATGATTTTGTATACAAATTTTTAAAGATTAGTTAAACACATACAAATGTCGGGAAAAGATTTGTGTGCGCACTTATAAACAATTGATTTAATATTAATTCTTAACCTAGGCAGCCTACAATTATATTTCGATCTACTTACAGTATCTTATAGGTGTAACGTACCGCGTATCTCCTGTACTAAGTACTTCCTTATAGGGTTCTAGGGATATAAATATAAAGTTACGTTAGATATTAAAAATACTATAAATTATAAATAACAAAATCAAATTATTATAATCGTTACTATTAATAAAAAAATATTAAATAAGTAAGTTAAATATATAGCTTTTATCTAGGTAAAAAAATCTATCTTTTTATATAATATTTTTGCTTATCTTTTCGCGTTCTCCCAAGGTTTTATTTTTTCGTTCCTCGCGTTTTTTCGAAATTTTGTTTTTCCGTTTTTCGCGTTTTCTCGAGGCCTTGTTTTCCTGTTTTTCGTGTTTTCCCGAGGCCCTGTTTTCCCGTTCCTCGTTACGTAACTTTATAAATAATTTGTTACGTAACTTCCGCGCGGCTTCTCCTTGCAGGATCCCTTGGTTACGGGCTTACTTTTAGGTAAGCCCGCTCGTAACCTTTGTATTGTAACACTATCCCCCTCCTGGCTAGCGTGGTCCTACACGCTTAAATATCTCTTAAATTATTCATTTCCCCTATTTTTTTTTTTATTTTTTTTTATTATGCCCGCCGAGAGATCAAAGAAATTAAAAGATCGTTCTATCGACAATTAACGCAAAAAACGCGAACTCCTATTTCTTGCCGTTGAGATCGAATCCCTTGGCTCCGAAATGATTCCTTGTTCTTATTATTTTTCCAAGCAACGCAAATGCGTTCTTAATTCCGATAAATCTTTCCGTTGTTCCGAGTGCGTTCGTGCCAGACGTGGCAAGTATAATACAGCAGTCGCTGCAGGTACTTGGAAAAGCGAAGTTCCCCGAAAAAATAATTAGGTTTCGCTGGACGCTCAATTGGAGCGTTTAGATGCTGAAAAAAAAGATTGTTGTTGCGAAGCAATACGAAGGCTTCGCAAAGATCCTCCGCCTCCGAAAACAAAAGATTTTTTTTAAAAAGCATCGAAAAAAAATGGCCTGTCGCGGCTTTCGCTACTTGGACAAGTTGGACGCCCTGGAGTCGAAAGAAAAGAGAAAGGAGGAGGAGGCATAGCGACGGCAGGGCGAAGCTCTTCTGTCGGTCAGCGCTCCTGACGACTCTGATTTCTTCTGGTCGATTTTGTTTCCCGCACTGGCCGAGGCCCTACTGCCTGGCCCTTCCTCGCGAGATGAGGGTGTCTCCGGTAGAACTCCTAGAGCTCCTCCGGGCAGCTAAGATTTCTTGTAGGTTTTTACGAATTATCGTTTTTCCCGTAGTTTTTCTACTTGACCAAATACTCCTGCTGACCATCTGTTCTCGTTCGGGTATCTAGTATTTTTTCAACTTCGTATATATCTGGGTCGTTTTCGGGTTGGATTTCGATATTGTTGGCTAATTTGGCATTTCCTTTGGCTGGTTCTAGTAATAATACGTAGAACATAGGGTATAGTCGGGATCCGTGCGGTAGCCTTAGTTCATAATTGACTGGCCCCGTTTTCCTTTTAATTTCGAACGGTCTAATCTTCTTGAAATCCAATTTATCGTTTGGTCGTTTGGTTTTGATATGCCTGCGTAGTAAATATATTCTATCCCCTTCTTTTAGTAGAGGTTCCATATTACGCTTCCTATTCGCATACTTTTGTATTTTCACAAATACAAACTCCAGATCTCCTGCAAGCTGCGTGTGTAGCCCTTATAGTTTTTCTGCTATCAATATGGCATCTTCGGCGTTTACTGCGTTCTTTCTTGGCTGGTAGTACGCCGTTGGTTTTCTTTTATAATTCGCATAAAACGATGTTGTTTTTGTCGTCTTATTGATACTGCTGTTATATGCGAACTGTACTATTGGCAACAACTGGACCCAATTGTTTTATTATTGGTTTACATACCTTCGAAGATACTATTCCAGGGTCTGATTTAGTCGCTCGGTCTGCCCGTCCGTTTGTAGATAAAATGCTGTGAACAGTTTGTGATCTGCCCCTAGTTTCGCCATTAGGGAAGTTCAGAATTTTGATATTATCAGCTTATCTCTGTCCGTAATAATTTCCTTAGATAGCCTATGCGCTGCTATAACTATTTGCATTAGCAAGTATGCCAATTCTTTTGCTATACTGCTTTCCTTGTAGAATATAAAATACTTATACTTCGTTAATTTGTCCGTTACTACCTATATAGAATCGTATATTACTTTCGTTATAGGTTCCCTTGACGGCGATAACTTAATTATCCAGTCGAAAGCTATTGACTCCCAAGGTTTGGTTGGCGACTTCCTTTCTTATAGTAACCCGTATAGTGCGTGTCGGTTTGCTTTTGTTCTTTGGCAAACATCGCATTCCGTGACTACCCTATCAACTTGTTTCTTTATTCCTGGGATATAATAGTCCCTTGCCAGCCTCTCGAAGGTTTTGGCTATCCCCTGGTATCCTTGTGCTAGTAGCTTATGTTGCTCCCTTATGAACTGTGTTCTTATACCCTATAGGATATATATTAATCCGTTGTAGCGGATTATCCCCCCCGGATCAACTTAAAATCTTTCTATCGTTCCCTTTAGTACCTTTTGGGCAAACTCGTCGTTTTTATAATATTTTTTAATTTTTTCCTTTAGTTCTTGGTCTTCGACCACCGCAAGCAGCGCTATGGTTTCATGATTATATTAAAACCCATCCTGATTTTCTTTTAGGATTGCCCTTGGTCTTTCCGTAGGTTTCCCAGCATAATCCTGTCTCCTGCTTAGGGCATCTGCTTTGGCATTTTCCGAACCCTTCCGGTACGTAATAATAAACTTGTATACCGACAATATTTCTGCCCAGCGTACTTGTTTTTTGTTTAAAACTTTGGTTATAGTAAACGTGGCCAAGTTTTTGTGATCTGTCCAGACCTTGATAGCATATGTCGCTCCTTCCAAGTAAACTTTCTATTGTTGGAAAGCCGCTATTATAGCTAATAACTTTTTGTTGTAGACATCGTAATTAAGCTCCGCCGGCTGTAACTTGCGGGAATAGTAGGCTATTGGTCGTAGCTTATTATCTCTGCTCTTCTGGCTTAAGCATGCTTTTATTGCGAAATCGGACGCGTCTGTCTCTAGTATAATAGGCAGGTTTGGATCGAATATTCCTAGTATTAGTAAGGTTGTAAAAGCTTTTTTTAGCCGTTCGAATGCTTCTTGTTCCGCAGCTCCCTAGTCGAACGTATTCTTTTTTTTTGTTAGCTTAAACAGTGGCCCAGCTACCTTAGAATATTTCTTTATAAACCTTTTGTAATAGTTGGCGAAGCCTAGGAATGCCTATATTTCTTTGACGGTTTCCGGTACCGGCTATTCCAATATTGCTTCAACTTTCTTGGGGTTTATTTTAACCCTATAGCGTTCTATAACATATCCTAAATATATTAGTTCTTCCTTATAAAATTCGTATTTCTCTGGTACGAGCAGGAATCCTGCTTCCTAACATGTTTTTAATACTGTCCTGACATGTTCGATATGCTCGGTTTCGTTTTTGGAATAGATAAGTATATCGTCCAAATAGGCAACTACGAAAACGTCGAAATATTAGTATAATTTTTGGTTAATAATCCTTTGGAACGTTACCGGGGCATTTGTTAACCCGAAAGGCATTATCAGGTATTCAAATAATTTATAGCGTGTTTTGAACGCTGTTTTCTATTTTTCTCCTTCCTTTATTCGTATAATATTGTATGCTCCGCGGATATCGAAGCTTGTGAAAATAGTCGCTTCCTGAATTCTGTCCTATAGTTCGTGAATTAGGGGAAGTATATAGCGATCCTTAATTGTTTTGCTATTTATATCCTTAAAGTCGATATAAAACCTTAGCTTCCCGTTGGATTTTGGTACAAACAATTCTGGGCTTGCTACGGGCGACGTTGATAGTTTAATAAATCCCTTTCGTAAATTCTTATCTATATATTTCTTGAAAACCGCTAGTTCCTTGGCCGACATGGAGTATATAGGCCCAAAAATTAGCTTTTCTTTTTGTCGTATAGGTATTTCATGGTCCCATGGTTGGTGCTCTGGAAGGGCTTCGCTAGGTGGTCCTTCGAGGAATAGCGACTTATATTCCTTATACGCTGCTAGTATTTGCTTCAGCACGGAGGCCTGGGTAGGGTCCTTATTTTTATTTCGTAAAGTTGCACGTATCTCTTCCGATATAAATAGATTTTTTTTACCCTTCTGGAGTGCCCTGTGGTTGCCTCCATACTGGTATTGGTTTAGCAATATTACTCCCCTCCGCCAGTCTACCTGGGGATTATAAAGTTTTAATTAAGGCATACCAAGAATTAATTTGAAAATTCCGTCCTCTTCCCCTTGGGAAAAAGTTTCTATTTCTTGGTTTAAGTTAACCAAATCGAAGCTGATCTGTTCCGTATGTCCTTCCTTTGCTTTTATTAATATTAGTTTCGTTTCATAAATTACTTTTCCCCGATTCGAACTTATCCTGCTGCCGTCCGCAAGGTACAAAGGGTACGGATTATCTTTCCGTCTAACCCTTAACTCGGTGGTTTGTGTTGTTTTCTTGTTAATAAAGTTTTCTGTTGCTCCCGAGTCGACCAACGCTTGTAGCTTCTGTCCGTTAATTTTGACGTTTAGGAACAGTTTCCTTCCTGTTCCTGCCATACGTATCTATTCACCGTGTGGGTTCCTAGGCTTTTTGCGACTGCTCGGGGGTAGCCTATCGTCCCCGAGGTCTCCTAGTTTTTTGGCTTTATGATTGTTATTACCATGTCCTTAGGCATTTCTTCTAATAAGACCGCTTGTCTATGTCGAGGCCAACAACCTATGTCGTTTTTTAAGAAGTAATAGGTTATGCAGTTGTCGTACGAGCAGCTGCCCTAATATAACTATGCGTGCTTTGGGTAATCAATCCTAGCTATGTTATTTGGGCTCTTCTAGTCTTCCTGGTCCTGTCGAAGTTTTTCGTTTTCCTTTTCTTTAAGGCGTATTATTTATTGCCCTAGCTTATTGCCATCTCGTAACATTTTCGCTTTTACCAAGCGCAAGGTTTTTTGATAGCTAATATTTTTAGCTAATTTGTCCTGGTACTATTGGCTTTTCCGCAAGCCCTGTCCAGCGGCAACCTTTGTGCCGTTTATTTGCCTATTAACTACTCCCGAGATCCTTTCCAGTTTTTTTTTGTAATTAATTATCCTTTCTCGTTCGTTTTCCAAGTATTCGATAAGGTTCCTTTGTTTTTTATACGTCCTCTGGTACAGCTCCTAGTAAATTTTATATGCCTTGTGTATAATTTCGGCTATTTTCTAATGTATCTTTTTAGCAGACATCTTGCTTTCTTCGATAGCCTCGTCCCAATAAGTTTTCAGGAATATTTCTAAGGGCATATTATGTTCTGTAGAGTTCTCTGTAGAGCTGCTGTTAATATCGTTCCCGTCGGTCCTGACGAAGTTCTGAGCTTCCGGAAATTGTTCGGTAAGGGTTATATCGTTCTCCTCCTGGTTCAATAGTTCCTATTTGTCTTTACCGGTAATCCAGGTTGCGTTCAACCTTATTTGTTCCTTGATAAGCGGGGTTATGTTATATCCCTTCCGAGGCCCCGCAAAGGTAGCGTTAAGCTCCCTCTTACGTCCTTTTTCTTTGGGCGCTTGTTATTTTTCTTTATTACGATAGTTGCGTACTATATGGCCCGGTTTTCTATACCGGAAACAGGTTCGGTCCTTTATATGCTTCTGTCGTTCCGCTAGTATTATAGCCTTCTTAACGACGGTTGCCCTGAGTTTCCTTCTATGGCCTTCCTTCCTATCTTCCCTAGGGTTCCAGCGATATGCCTCGGAGCGCCTTATATTATAATGTCCTTTTCGCTCTAAGTCTCTTTTATACAGGCGGTTGTTAATGTTCGTTGCTTTCTTAATTATTGCTTCTAGCCCCACAGGTTTTTCTTCCCGGGCAATTTTGTTTTTTATCTTGTCCTTAAGCCCGGCGTAGTACTGGGCGTATAAAGCAGCGTCGTTCCACTTGGTTCTAAGGGCGTTCCTCTGGAATTCGGCGGTATAAGTCGCGGCGGACCCCTTCTGTCTGAGAGAACCCAAGTTCCTGACAGCCTTCGCTACCTCGTCGATAGCCCCAAACGTTTTTTAAATTTCTTTTTCGAACTTGTCGAAATCCCCGAAGATTATTTAAGTTTTCCGTGATATAGCATTTGTCAACCTTCCATCCTTTGCCCGATGATCGATATAGTCGTTCGTAAACCTCTCGATCCAGTCCAGTACTGGCCCTTTTAGCAGGGTAACTGCGTATAGCACTTTTTTTAATATTTGATAAGAATCTTTTCTCGTAAAAAAATAAGAAAAGCTTGAGCTAAAATAGAAACCCATTAAGGCGAGCCCTTTTGCCATCAAACGCGGCAGGCGGATGGATCTTAATAGCTAAGTTTAGCTTTTTTATTTGTATTAAAGCATTTGTTATAGCAATATCGTCGACCGGGTCGGCCTTGCTCTTGTTCTTGCTAGGGTTGTAGGAACCCGTGGTTGATATACTGACTAATTTTTTTATACGGATATTATTGTTGGGTGCTTAAAGTATAACGTACCGTGTATCTCCTATACTAAGTACTTTCTTATAGGGTTTTAGGAATATAAATATAAAGTTATATTAGGCATTAAAAGCATTATAAATTATAAATAACAAAATTAAATTATTATAATTATTATTATTAATAAAGAAATATTAAATAAATAAGTTAAGCATATAGCTTTTATTTAGGCAAGAAAATCTATTTTTTTATATAATATTTTTGCTTATTTCCTTGCGTTTCTTCGAGGCCCTATTTTTTTGTTTCTTGCGTTTCCTCGAGGTTTTGTTTTCCCGTTTTTTGTATTTTTCCGAGGCCTTGTTTTCCCGTTTCTCGTGTTTTCCCAAGGTTTTATTTTTCTGTTTTTCGTTATATAACTTTACAAATAACCTATTACGTAATTTCCGCGCGGCTTTTCCTCGCAGGATCCCTTAGTTACGGGCTTACTTTTAGATAAGCCCGCTCGTGACCTCTGTGTTATAACAATAGGGCTGTTAGGAACCGAGGCCTTGTAATATAAAAGCCTTTAGGGTTCTCGAGCCTTATAAAGTAGGGATTGTTTAAATACAAAAACTTTATACAAAATTAATTTAATAATTATTTATTTAATTTAAAACAAAATTATAAATTAAATTTTATAACTTTTACCAAGAGACTATTATTATTAAATAAAATATATAGTAATATTATAACAAAAATAATAATTCAGCTCTAAAAATTAAGAGCTATTTGGGATCAAGATTTTGTAATATAAAAATTATAAAAATTAAAACTTTGTATAATAAAAATCATCACAATATTTCGACCTTGTAAAATAGGAATTGTTAAGATATCAAATGTTACAGATTTAAGAAAACAATATCACAGGAAAAGAAAGATCACAAGGCCAAGAGATGGGTTCCAACATTGGATAAAAACAAGTCACGTGATGGATCCTGGAAACAAAGAAGTTCTTGGACCCAGGATCTTGGGATTTAGAAATCCAAGAACCTAAGAACCCAAGTGTAATATACCAAGTAATCAGTACTAAGTACATCTCGAAATAATTTTGGAATATAAATATAAAATTATATAAAACTTTTATTGAGATTAATTATTTATCTCATCTCAAATGCCAAGATCAAATGATTTGCACATGTGTTTAATCTAGTTTTAGCTTATTTAATTAATTAATTTAAAGAATACAACATTTATCTTATATTTACATTTATATATAAGTTTATAACACACCTTAAATTAAAATATTAATTGGTTTTATTTTACAATATTTTCCTTCTCTTTTTTATTTTTGATTAAACCGCTCAAAAAATAAAATAAAAATTTCTCTTTTTTTAAAAAAAATAATAAATAAATAAATAAACAAATATTATTTTAATAGAAAGTTTTTTATATAATAAGTAAATCTTATAACAATAGCTTAGCCAAGAACATTAGGTTTAACTTTAATATTATTAGGAAATATATATTTATTTAAAAATAACAATTTATTTCAATGTTTTAATTATATATATCTTCTTTTTTGTAATTGTTAATAGCACACGCTAGCACTATATTTACTATCGGAGGCACTTGCTGGTAATTCCTAAGTACTCGCTGGGATTTTTATTAATAATAAAATAGTTTTCATATAAAAATAAAATAAATTAAATTATTTTTTCTAAATGATTATTTAAGCTTTATATAATGTATTTAAAATTTTATATAAATTTTCAATTTTAATATTGCATATTTAAATTTTTTATTTAATTTTTAAATTATATATAAAAAGTTTTGTACAATATATTAATACCAAGTTCCTATGTCCGATATTAATATCCCAACATTTATTGATCATTATCTAAACAATAATTATTATTAAAGTTGTGAAATTATTTCCATATATTTATTTACTTGATTTTGCCAATCCAAATATTTAGCTAAAGCATTTTGTTAATATTATCAAGATGATAATATAAATTAATAAGTAATGAAAATCAATTGCTTATAAATAATATGTATTAAATCTAAGGCTAGAAAAAAGTTAAGAAAAAGTAATCTCTTTATAATCTTAGTGAATTTTATTAATTTAGAGCTAGCTCTTATAATTTTTCCACATTTACCAATCAAGACCAAAAAAGCAATAAGTAAAACTATTTCCACTTATATTTTATTATAGGTCCCATAATATTCTTATGGCCAAGATCAACTTATATAACTTATCTTAACGTCTCCCTGCATTATTTATAAAGAACATTAATAACTTCCCTGGATTTTCATCACTTTTGTGAGATCCAGAAGATTGAGGTCGAGAATAACTTTCTTGACTTGATTTAGAATTAGGATTCCCTTTTCCAACAGCTGATTTATTATTAATTGTTGGATATATACAAGATTTTCTGCTTGCTATATTGAACGTTAATTAGAATTTTTATATTTTATATAAAATTAAAAAGAAATCTTACTTTTGCAATTATAGCATGGTTCTTCGAAGTTACACATTATATTTCGTTTATTACATCTGTTGCAAGCTAATTTACCATCTTTGTTGTCATATTTTTGGATTAAAACTTCATGAATTTGAGGTTGACATTCTATTTGTCTTTCTACACCAACTTTAGTTTAAAAAATCCTATATTTTGAATAGGATTAAACAGAGTCTTACCAATGCATCTCCCGCATGGGCTTTGAAAATCGCATTTTCTTTTCGTTTTATTGCATGATAAGCAAGCATTTTTCGAAAATTCATCAAGTGTTTGATCTCGAGAAACACAATTTCTTTTCTTTTCTATATTGAGTTTTAATTACAAACTCTATAAAATAGAAAAGAAATCTTACCACTGCATGTTCCGCATGGGGTTTTGAAGTCGCACTGTACTTTATGTATATAACAAGGCCCGCATGCTATTGGACGACTATTTCGAGGTTGACACATCACATCTTTTTCTATATGAACCTTTAGTTTGGAGAAAAGAAAAGAGAAAAAAATCTATATTTATATATAAAATTAAAAAGGGATCTTACCACTGCAATTTTGGCACGGGGTTTTCAGGTCGCAATGTATCTTTTTTTGATAACAAAACTCGCATGCTCTCCGGAATTTATATATTTCCTGCGGCTGCTGCTGCTGCTGTTGTGGTGGTGGTGGTGGTAGTAAACGTTGTTGTTGTTGTTGTTCTCGTTCTCGTTGTTCTCGTTTTTTTGCTCGTCGTTCTCGTTGTTTTCGTTGTTTTTCATCTCGTTTTTCTTGTTCTCGTTGTTCTCGTTGTTCTCGTTCTTGTTGTTTTTGTTGTTCTTGTTGTTGTTGTCCTCGTTGTTGCATTCGTTTTATAAAATCCATTATGAAATGATTAAAATAATAAACAATTGCGAATTATCTGGATATTTTTTGTTTTTTGATCAAAATAATAAGAATTATTTAACTAAGTATTAAAATAGTAAGTTTTATTTTTGGTAAAAATAAAGTTTATGTTTATGAGTCTATATTAAAGTCACAGGTTAAATAAATTTCACCTGGACCTGGCCTATAATTCTTACGTATAATTGGATTATTCGGATCTTTGGGTCGGATTATTTCTTTTATAAAGTTTGGTCTGATATTTTAGACCTTTTCGACCAACCCAATATACAAACCACGAAGGTCCTCGGTAAATAATGTTCTAATTATTAACCTTCGGGCCATATGGCTTAAAAATAGCCATTTATCTTTGATTTATAAAATTAAGTTTTGCTAATTTAATTATATTAGCAATATGCTTTTAATATGATGAATTGGCCATGGCTTATTAATTAGCCTTCAAAAACAAGTTAGATATATCGGATCATTAATATAATTAATAATTATTATTAGTAATTATATAATTTGTAATTATATGATTGGTAATTATAAATAGCAAAATAATAAAGTAGCAAAATGGCAATATTATTAATATAAAATATTGGAAAACTATATTATTAATATTGCTTTATAAATTATGAAAAGTTTTAAAAGCTTTTATTTTATTATATACAAAGAATTATAGGTTAGTTATATGCTCTCAAATTAAATCAAAATGAATCTTTAATTTGAACTTTTCATATTAAGCTTATTAAGCAATCCCCATATTATAAACCATTCCAAAATTTCCACAAAATAAGTAAATATAAGAGATTGATAAGACTTATCTAATAAATCAATAAGATTTACTAGAAAGTATTTCTTAAGTACATAAAAAGATTTTTCTTTTATATTTTTTCTAACTTTAAATTTTAATATATTATTTTTATATACATATAAATTCTTACTCGTTGATTATATAATCACTACCTGGGTGATACCAACATTTATTAATGATGAATATTATCACAAATAATCAAGCATTGAAAAAAAGAAATATTTATAAAAAGCTAAAAACAAAAACATTTGGAATCTTTATTTAATTATATATATATATTTGAATATTAAGCAATAAAACTATAGGGATTTTGGAATGATTTATAATATGGGAATTGCTTAATAAGCTTAATAATAAAAGTTCGAATTAAAGATTTATTTTGACTTAACTTGAGAGCATATAACTAACCCATAATCTTTTATATTATGGGGGGGGGGGAAATGCCCTCTCACATTGGCGCCAGGTTTTAGGGTTGGGTATGGTAAAACCAAGAATTGCAACTCGAGGCCTAAAATAATCTTTAATAATTAAGCTTGAGAATAATTATTAAAATATATAAATAAAATTGTCTCTGATATCGATTCTATTGATTTATTACTGTAACTGGGTATTCGATTCTATAAGCATAATTCTTTATTTTTTTCGTTCTCTCCTCTTTTCAAAAAGAGCTTTTTTTTCCTAGATATAAACATTTAAGTAAAGATTCTTGTAACATTCCAATCTCATCTAATTTCGCTTATAATAAGGCAAGGGGTAATTCCCCTGCCACAATATATAATAAAATAAAAGCTTTTATAACTTCCCATAAATTATAAAGAAATATTAATAATATAATCTTTCAGCACTTTTTATTGCTTATAAATTCTATATTAGTAATATTGCTACTTTGCCACTTTGCCACTTATATTATTACCAAATATATAATTACTAATTATGATCATTATTCATATTAGTAATCCAACAAAAACCCAAGATAATTAAAGAAATATAAAAAGAAAAACTTAGCTTTCAAAAAATATAAAATTTAGAAAGAAAAAAATTATAAAATAAAAAAAAAAATATAAAGAAAATAATTATAACAAGGAATTTAGATTTATTATTTAATTTAAGAGCGAATGTACTAATATTTATCAATAAACATAATTAGAAAATAAGTTTGAAAATATTAAAATTATAAAAAAATTTAAAAATAAAAACAAATTTTAATATAATAATTATTATAATAATAAATGTTAAAATCATGTTATTTTTAATTATCGCTTGCTACAAAACAGCTATTAAAATATAAATTGTTTTGCAAACGCGTTATAAAAAAAACAAAAGTAATTTTTCAATATAATTTATTAAAAAAAATTTAAAAATATTAAATTAAAGAATTATTTTAGCTTAAATAAGTTTATATTCGCGTACTATATATTTATTAACAAGCTGGGCAAAATAAAAGATATAGCTATGCTAGATTATTAGTAGTTCTTAAAATTTATTATTAAACTTTTTAATACATATTTAATGTAAGCAAAACGCCAACAATTAATTTTTTTCAAAAAAAAAAACTAGCTTTTTTTTTTGGCTTTAATAAAAAATATAATTAAGAAAGCACGCAGAAGAAGTAACATAGCTAAAAAGTCTAAAGCATACTATAATGATAAACCAAATAAGAAATTCCAAAAAACAAAAAACAAAAATAATAACAAGCTTAAAAAAAATAAAAAATAAAATACATAATAATTGCAACAATTTGAATATATTTTATAAATTAAAGAATTGCTTTATTATCAACAAAAATCTACGCAAAAAATAGAGAAAAAAATCGAAAAAACATTTGTGTTATATAATTCCAATAAATTTAAAACAAAATAAAAAAATAAAAATAAAAAATAAAAGAGCAATAACAAAATCTAAGGCAAGAAAAATTATTATTGCGTTTACATAAATAAATTATTAATAAATCAGCAAGAAACATTATTGAATAATATGTTGGTAAATCTCAAATAAATTTAATAATTGCAATTATCAAATAATGAAAATTAACAAATTATATAATATGTAATTTATTAAGTTCAAAACTGGAAGAAATATAAGAGGAGGATTTCTTTATATATCCAGGAAATGCCTCTTGGTAAATCTTATTGATTTACTAACTAATTCTTATTAATTTCTCATATTTATTTATAGAATTTGTCACAGAACATATTTTTATTGGTCCCCTAACTTATCATGTGACATAGTCAGCTAACTATTTGTAGCCTTAAGCACCTTTTGCTTAGCTTAGCTTGATGAGTCATAGACTCATATTAGGTGCTCTTCGAACACATAGCAATTTTATAACTTTACATCACTTTTACTTTTACAAAGCTTAAAAGAGCAATAAGTAAGATTCTTTTTACTTATTTAACTTATATGAACTTTATATTTCCATATATTAAAACAAAATATTATATTATTAATTTAATTAATAATTTCAATTTTGGTATATTTGGATATAATCAAAATAGCAACATGTTAAAAATAATGAAAATGTATTATTGAGCTTTGATTTCTTAATATTAGATCCAATTGGGTCAAAGCAATTGGATTTCCTTTATTGCTACCTGATATTAAAGACGAATCATTTATATTAATTTGCTATATTTTCATAAAATTAACTTAGTAATTTAATCAAAATAAATTTTTTTTAAAGCTTTATTATATAATATATTTTTTCTTTGAAACATTTTTTTTAAGTTTTCATTTCCATTTTCGCTTAATATAACCAATTATAAATTGTTTTGGTTTTTAATTAATAATGTTTATTTAATTTGGAAATCATATTATTTAACATTATTATATAATTATAATTATTATTATGTAATTTGTTAATTTAAGCGAGCTTGTGACCCGATTTTCAAACATAGCTCTTCGTAGCAAGTTAGTTTTGTGGAGCCATTAATTGGCTCATGTGAATACTTGCTTATTATATTACTAAACACATTTTGAATTTTAGCTTTTTGCACATAGAAAATTAAGCAATTATCTTGCTTTTTTAACAAATCCCTTATTAAATCTTTTCAATAACAATTATGATGCAATTTCAAAAATTCTTGCAAATTATTCTTTTTTTTGTTTATATTTTTGTTTTAATTTTATATTATAAAATTTTTGGTATAATATCCAGAAAATTTCCTTGTTATTATATTGCTAAGATAAATCTTTTGTTGAATTCCTATATTAGGGTCCCTAGTACCCGTAGAATATAGGGCCTAATGCCCTGTAGCAAGCCTCGACTAGTACAAGATAGCTAGCTTGTGGGCTGCCCTATGGGCATAGGGTAAACCCACGTGCAATTTACCCTGTAGGCAGAGGAGGGCCCTCGGAGGGTGCCTCGGGAATTAATTTTAGGCAACTAAAGTAGCCCGTAGAATTAGGGCCTTAGGCTACCGAATTAGGAGCTTTAGGCTATTAGGTCGGTACCAAAATAGCTTGTTGGATTAGGCTATAAGGCCTGTAGAATTAGGGCCTTGGAGCCTGTTGGTTCAAGGGTAGGGGCCCTAAAGGGCACTATGAAAATAGGGTCTATCCTACTGTAACTTAACTTTTGAATAGTAATGTTGACATTGTTGCTTTCATCTATAATAGCTTATTTCCAAAAATGATTAATTTTGATAATTAATTTAAAGCCAAATAATTTAATTCAAATTTATATAACTTATTTTAATAATAATGCTATTATAATATTGTTATTATATAAGGTTTTTAAAATAATTTATAATATAAAAATTACTTAATAAATTTAATAAAAATTTAAATTAAAATTTTATTTTACTTTAATTTAAAAATATATAGCTAATTTATAGCTCTTTATATATAATGAAATAAAAGCTTGTAAAACTTTGCATTGCTTATAAAACAATATTAATAATATAGTTTTCCAATATTTTTTATTACTTAGAAATTTTATATTAGTAATATTATTATTTTGCCACTTTGCCACTTTACCATTTATATTACCAATTATATAATTACTAATTATGATCTATTAATCATATTAATAATTCAACATTTACAAAAATATTTTTATTTTTATTTTAAGTGCAAGATTGTGCAATAGGACATTATGGGGCGGGTCCAAGGCAAATAAACCAATCTAAGATTAGTAGTTATTATGTTTCCTGTTTTTGTGTGTTTTGTTTCTTTAAGCCAATCGTGTTGTTTCTGGGCGAGGGGTTCAGGGTTGGTTTAGGTCGTATATGTGGCCGAGTTGGCTCGATAACGCGGTTTATTTCAACTTTGAATAATTTACGCCCAGTATATTATGCCCGAAAAAATGTTGCCTAAAAAATAGCGAGGTTGGTGGGTGCATTCATTGGGCCTAGAATTGCCTTTTGTTCATTTAAATAGGCTGCCATTACCAACTCTTCAAGCTGCCGTTACCAACATTATATATGGCCCCGGCCATATTTTGCTTATATATAATTCTTATTATTTCTCAAAAACCGGGTTATATTTTAAAAAAGCAGAAAGAAAAAAACAGAAATCCATTATATTTATTATAATTATTTATCATAATTATTTTTATTTTTATTTATATTTATATATGATTCAATCCAGAAGTTTGCAATTCTCCCAGAACTTTCTTAATTTCTAAAAAGCTAAACAAAATGCTCAACTTTACTATTCAATTTTATCTTCTTCTCAAACCAAAAAAATTGTCTGAGCTTCCTAGTTTCAAGTCAAAATTTTTCCAAACACAGACTCCCCGGGAGCAAGGCGGCGAAGAAGCGACCAAAGCTCGTGAACTGCGAGAATATTTAAATGGCATTTTGAATAATGCCGGTATTCCATCTATTCAGCAAGAACAGCGTGAATATGAGAATCCAATTGGACCTACGGAAATGCCTGATAAATTCATTATAACAACTAAAGAAAATTTTTTCTTTAAAAAATATCTAGGATTTAAATATCTAGGTTATTGTAAGTTAATTCTTATAATTTCCTCTGTTTATTGATCAATCTGATTTCTTATAGATCGAGTACAACTCCGTTCAAGACATATAAATATTTCCTTGGTTAACGAATGGGACAATGAAATACTAAAGTTGTATAAAGCAATTCAATCAAAGTTTTTGATTGGCAATGGTCTCAGATGTTATAATATGCAAATTTATATTGAACCTAGTCAAGGTTGGAAAAACCTTCAAGATTACAAGAGAATAGGAAGAGCAGTAGTTTTATGGGGAGACCAAGTAATCAAGTGGATGCCGGAAGTGCAATATAAGAAATATATAAAGGATATAAACAAATTAGGAAATAAAAAACAGCTCCAAGGTACCCTGGATACAATTATGACATATGATAAAGCTGGAATTCTTTCTCTTTTCAATATTGGCTCCGGATTTATTTATTCTTCTATGTCTTCTAATAGGGCCTTTCATTTTGTTGAGGATGCTGGAAAATGTTGGTTTTGTATAGATTGTCTCCCTACCTCAGAAGATCCTAATGGAATGAATCATTGGATTGCTTATGCCTTGGGATTTGTTTATTACGCTATATCAACAAAGGATGAAAAACGGACTATTTTACCTACACCTAAGGAGACGGAAAAAATAATCCGGGAGGGTGCAAAAGCACTTAACATAAAACCCGATTCGCTAGAAAACTTTCATAAAATGCGAATGCCTACCGAATTTGAACCCCGGATAAATGACCAGCTTGGTCAACTCCAGCGTATCCATGATGATGGCCGTCGAGATTATTTGACTTTACCCCATTCGGGACCCGATCATGGGCGACGAAAGAGGAGAGCAACAATGTTCGCAAAGGGGACAGTAAACTTTGCTATTAAAATGTTCGCTCCAAGACCTTTTATTACAGTCCGCGATAATATGTAGTAACTTAGCACAAATTTCAACTTTTTCAATAAACATTTTGTTTTCTTAAACATTGTAGCATTTTGATATTACTTTATTATATTCTTAAAAGTCAGGTCTGAGAAAACCTTAGATTTAGCATGTTTTATCTCACTTTTGGCCATGAGTTAGATATTTCTATTACCCCACTCTTTTGTATATATAAGCCCACAGTTTACTTTAGATCAGAGGTCAATCGAGTCTATCCCAAAAGTCTGACACAAGTGATAAAAGCAAAAGCTAAAGCTTTAAAATCAAGAACTTCTCTGTGCCTTCGGTGGAAACCAACATCGATGCACCAAAATTCAAACAATAATGGCTGCTGACAAACATTGTGGGGATTTTGGAATGGTTTATAATATGGGAATTGCTTAATAAACTTAATAATAAAAATTCGAATTAAAGATTTATTTTGATTTGACTTGAGGGCAAATTGTTGGATTACTAATTAAGTATTATGATTAGTAATTATATAATTGGTAATATAAGTGGCAAAGTGGCAAAGTGGCAAAGTGGCAATATTATTAATATAGGATTTCTAAGCAATAAAAAGTACTAGAAAGCTATATTATTAATACTGCTTTATAAGCCATAGAAAGCCCTAGAAGCTTTTATTTTATTATATATAGAGGGCTATGGGTTAGCTATATGCCCTCAAGTCAAGCCAAAATTAATCTCCAATTCGAACTCTTATTATTAAGCTTATTAAGCAATTCCCATATTATAGACCATTCCAAAATCCCCACATAGTAGCAACACTATAATAGCTTTATTGTCAATATAAGCTATATAGACTCGAATTCGATTACCTGGCTTCCGATTGGTCACCGAGATCGACTATTAAGCTAAAATAAGCCTCAAAAGCTATTTTAACTTAATTCTAGCTATTTCAACTTATTTATTAAGTGACCTAGCTGCTTTTTAAGCTATTTATTAGCTTTGAACCCTTATAAGAAGCAATTTAGACCTGAGGCTTGCGTTCCTAAGGCAAAGTAATAGTAAAATCATAAGCTATTACCTCTTAAAGCTATAAGAGAACGATTACGTTACCTATTATAAATAGGTTTTATAGCCAATACCTTATACCAAAGTGCCGTCGCTTTGCCATTATATAAAATAGATTTATTTTATATAAAAGATTGAAAAAGCTGGCTGTCTATATCGCTTTTATAAGGGATTTTTATTAATTAAAAGCTTAATGGCTACCAATAGCTCAACCGCCTTTAAAGGAAAGCCTTTAATAGGCAAATCCAACTATATTGAATGGCTAAATAAAGCTATTCTGTTCCTAGAAATCAATGGTTATATGCCTTATATTAACGGAATAGAGAAAGAGCCAAATAAAGAACTTTATTATGAAGGTTCTAAGGCTATTAGCTCAGAACTAGCTATTAAATATATTGATTCTTTGAATCAATATAATAGAGGTTCTCTTAAAGCCCTAGGTGCTATCAAAATCATTATTAGCCTTGAAGTCCTAGAAAGATTTAAAGATCAAAAGAATCCTAAAGCCCTATGGGACTCTATTAGAGAAACCTATGGGGAGGGTAATTTCGAACTAGTGGGACGCTATTATGATAAGCTTTTAGAAGCTAATAGCTCCGAATTCGAGAACCTAGACCTATACACTAGCCAAATTCAAGCTAGCGTATATTACTTAAAGCAATTAGGGCAAAAGATTCCTAATTTGCTAGTGGCATAGCTCTTATTTAAAGAATTACCTAACTCTTTTGAATTATTCTCTTTAAGAAAATATGAAGAGTTAATCAATAAAGTCAAAGCTAAAGAAGCTATTAATATAAATCAGCTAATAGCTGAAATTATAAGCGAAGAATCCAGGCTTAATTCGAATGGTAATAAAGAGCAAGCTCTTAAAATAGCCAATCAAAAGCCTATTTGTAGCCATTGCAAAAGAAAAAGCCATTTAGAGTCAAAATGTTTTATTAAATATCCCGAGCTAAGGCCAGAGAACCCAAAAGGGGCTAAGCCCAAAGGGGGAAAAGCTAAGCCTGAAGAGAATAAAGAAACAAAGAATAAGAGCTCTAAAGCTATTATGTCCATAGCTAGCCTTAGTTATAATAGCCCTAATAAGTTTATATTTGACACAGGAGCTACGGAGCATTATTGCCCTAATAAAGAATGGTTAATTAATTATAAGCCTATTTATAATAAATTTGTTATTATAGCAAATGGGGCTAAAATAGCCGTCAAGGGCAAAGGCTCAATACCAGTTAGGGCTAATAATACTTCTTTATTAATAACTGAAGTTTATTATATACCCGAGGTAAAAACAACCCTTATTAGCTCCAAAGAGCTAGAGACCAAAGGGTGGCAAATAATGCTAAGCAAAAATAGCTATATATTTAGCTATAATTTATTAGACTTTAATATTAAAGTTAATTGGTTAGAAAATGCTTATTATTTTGATTTTATAATCGATAATACGCAGCTTGGATCTAATATTTATAATATTGAAAATGGTATTATTAAGAATCCAAAGCAAGAGGAATTAGACCTATTACATAATAGGCTAAACCATATAAACTATAAGGA